>OX246738.1:13224268-13353878 GCA_945910005.1 Isoperla grammatica | reverse complement strand
ATGCAACGCAGCCAAGCTATTTCCCTCGGCAGATCTTGTTGGGAGTTATAAGCGGTGTTAGCGCACCATGTTAATTATTGTTAAATGATGCTCACAGGGCAGTTGAAACGTTTCAAGCGATTAGTTTTTCATACAAGTTCAGCTGTTCTGAGCCATTACTTTGTTAGCGATTGCCCGTTATTGAGTCTGGAGCAGTGACGTCAATGCCTGTGTCCAGCAGTGACCAGCACCGTGTTACTTTATGTTTCAGGTATTAACGTGTCGTTGGAATACATCTCTGAATAATGGTGAGTTATATAATATACCAGAAATGGGGTTTTGTCACATAATTTTAGAAACAAACTTTTGTCCTTGGAAAACATGTTATTTTCTAGAGTGTAAATGAGATAACAGAGCTTCCCGCTTATATTCGGGTAGTGTATTAGCTAAGAACACCTCCCTACACGTTGTGAATCAAAGTAAAATGTACAACTTGTACTATTTTCCATGATCCGTCGGTAATTTCAAGTTGTGTAATTTTCCCATCCGAGGGAACAATAAAGCCCTACCCATAATTTGTCAGCATAGCAATGTAATCGAGTTCGGGATTGCAATCTGTATTTTCTCATTACAATCATTACGACATAATGACTTAGTTGTGAACAACGACATAAGAACCATGTAAGTTAACTCTTTCGCGTTGTCCAGATTGTGATTGCGATACATATTGATTGACATGTATATTATTATTAAATAATGTAGCGTACGTATAATGTAGTATGAAATTTACTATTAACAATTAATATTGATTAGTAGTAAGACAGTCTTGAGAAATATTAATTGCGATTATGTTCATTTTTCGGGTTGCTTCCCTGATTCGTAGGCCAGCATGTCAACATACATACGAACAAACTGTGGCAGTGGGACTCGTACCATTTAGAAGCCATTTTGAATTGGGCGACCGTTTGCTATCAGCGTATGTACGTAGTACGACGATTCATGTTTGGCGTATTTCTCGATCACTTCTGTTGGTCGATTTTGAAACAATTATGTTATTATTTTATTAATATTTATTTTTTAAATCTGTTTGTATCAACATGTTTGGAAACTGAAACTAACTTAGTATGAATTATGCATTATTATTATTTATTATGCTAATATTCTACCTGACTACACTAATTCGGGTGGTTGTACAGTGGCAATTTTGATAAACAGATATGCTGTATGGATTAGCTTTAGGTAAATTTCTTTCTTGGGGTACTAAAGTGCAGAGTGCCCCCATTAATGAAGACTACAACGGCAACAGTATGACAGAGTTCGCTGTTTGAGGTAGGCATTTAGCTGTTTAGCATTCTAGTTCCAGTTGTCATTGAATTCAAAACAAAAACACTAACACAAAACAAAAGCGTGGACACATTAAAGACCTACAATATGAATGTTGCATGAATGAATACTTATTCAGAATGTTCTCTGTACCCAGAGGTTTCGCTTCTGTGGGGACCTGGATTGTCCCGACTGGATCCTGGCTGAAATTAACACCTTGGCGCGGATGGTGAGTAGGCCCTGCAGCAATCTGTCAACCTGTGACATTCATAGGTTTATGCTGAAGCCTCTTACAAATATTTCCCTGGGTAATAGCGATAGACACACCTCTAACAAATTGTTGTTGAGCACTGGCAAGTCCATAAGACTAAGTAGACGTTTGTATGAATATAATTTTTTAGTTTAATATTTTACACTTCATAAAATTAACATATTTTTACTGAGTTAAAATTGATGTTTCATCGTTATTGCTCAACATTAAAATAACTAGTAGTCCATAAGAATGTGTAATAATCGTTAATACATTTTTTACCATAAGTTACTTTATGTAAAATAGTTTTTATTATTAATTTCAGAAATTTATAACTAACTTCTTTAACCATTTACGCGGTCAACAGGATTTGCTTATCCTTCAGTGACAAGTACAAACAATTTCAGGCATGCTATCCTTTCTGCGCGCATGAATTCCACCTCTAAGGCCATAAGTTGCACGACGCTCTTTTAACATGGTCACTTTATATGTAGTGAACGATTTTCATAGTTTTAACTGTCGTTCTATGTGTTGTATCTATGTTTAGTTGCGATTGGCGTTGTTGCCCAATTTCGACCTGTATAGATGGCGGTTTATGCCGATACTTGAATTTGTCGTCGGTAGATTGTCGCTCCGAGAAATGGCAACTTTAAAGGCCCGTCTACATCCACTTAGCGTACGTAACTTCGAGAAATTAGCGAGTTGGCCATATTGAATTTACATGTAACCATGCACATTGAAATTAGGAAAATTATCGTACGTTTCACGACGCGAAAAGTTGATTCAACTCCGACATTTTTCCAATTTCTAGAATTTGGTTAATTGGCGCATGCGCAATAGAGAGCAACATACACACAGCTTACATTGTTTATTTATCATAGTGTCAAACCAAACCACATCACAACATCTCTATACATTTCTATTTGGAAAACAAATCTTCAAAACGAACAAGAAACATACAAAACGCTCACAACTTGGTTGCCCATAATTAAACGTTTAAACTGGTGAGCAGTTACTATCGCCATACCTCGTTTTCTTTATAATGTTGTAATTTTATTATTTTGACAGCTCCTTGTTTGTCTATCAGTTCGATTCATTTGTTACATTAGTTCGGCTGTGAAGTCAGTTGCAAGTTCCCTATTGGTGGGAAATTCGTGAGCTCTGATTGGTTTACGTTTACTTAAGAAAATTGTCAACACTCGATGGGAACGGCTAACCTAATTTCTGTAATTTTCTATAATTTTCACGCGTACGCAAAGTGGATGTACACGAGCCTTAACGCCGTCTAGGCAACTGTTAGTTAGTGATAATATATTCATGTGTTCTGATGATATTCGTTCACGTTTTTGTGTGTGTTTTGCATTCTGTGCTGACGCAATGGTGACATGTGTTTCAGTCATCTGTTAAGATGAAGATATTGACTCAACATATCGCCAAATCACTTCTGGGAGAAGATATAGACGTAAGTATTGTTCTCTTGTGTGATTTTATAAAATAGTAAAATATAATTTATAAAAAACAAAAAATATTATGAATTTTGTTGTTGATATTTCGAATTTCGTGAAATGTTATCTTCGTGAGTTCCACAACGACATACGCGTAGACATGGTGTATAACACTGAGATTTGCTTAAGGCAATATAAGAGTTGAACATTATGAATCCAGACAGAATTGTTGCAGTTCCTGCAGAACAATGATATCTTGATTGAGTATATGCATTATAGCCTACATTGCTTTCCTTCTAAAATATAGCCACAATATTATTGTTGTTCAAAAATTAGTATCGTGGAAGTGGAACATGCAACTACGACTAAATTACTTTGCACTGTAAGGGTGCTTACAAAAAATTAATAATAATATTAATAATATGTATTTTAATATGTTCGTTATTATTTTTAGTGATTTAAGGCACACAACTTACGTGCACAACCTACTATTTATAATATAGAGCACAAAAATGGCTGTAGGTATATCACAACAAAAACGTAAACCCAGCATATTGTGTAAATTCTGCACAACTACAACACATGAAGTGCGGCTAGGTTCGCCTATATCCAGTGGCGTTATATTATGCCGCATTTGTAGTCGGGCTTCATGTGTGACTGCCATGTCGTGATTGAATCAACTCTTAAAAGCGTACCATGAAGACTGATTCAATCATAGTTCCACACAGGCACCCTCATATTCACTGTCAGTAATGGATATCTATAACGGCTTTCTTGTTCGTCCAGACTTTCTGTCCTTGTACAAAAAGCTACGGCGGTGGGGTAAAAAAGTATACGAACGTAATGTCAAAGAATATAATAACAACCCTAATAACAACCTAAATGGATTTTTGATAAATTTGAAGTAGTGCTCTATTTTCACCTTTTTCTTAACTGGTAACCACATCAGTATGGGCTTTGAGTAATACTCCATAGCAACCATAAACAAATCCTATACTTAGGCCTATCTCGGCTGTGCATCTGGCACACAAGCACATTGTGTGATTGGCTCATAATTTGTTTGTCTTGAATCGTGTACATTAACCATGTGTGTAGAAGCAGTTGAGCTATGACCGAAACATTCAATTTTGTACGCTGCTTTCTCTAACTCACCGGACGTCACTGATAGGAGTTAACTAGTCTATGCAATGCAAAGTTTAACATCGCTGCCATTGCGCCAAGAATATTATGGTAATCGTTTCGGCTGAGACCACAAGCGTGGACAAGTTGAGTAAGTCGCACCTGGTCCTCGCGTTAAGTCTCCCGTTGGCTTCTCTTCTCGCCTTCTTGTTAAGCATCCCACGCTATCTTGTGTGTACTTAACTCTAATAATTACAGCAAATGTAAACTAGTAATTTTCTAGGTATTTAACCAAAACGAAATGTCTAACTTGTAATGTAATCCTCGTCTTTTGTGTATTTAGTCTTACAACTCGAATGTGACAGTGGAAATGTGTGCTTCATGGGTCTTTGTGACCTCCATGACGTGAGCGCTGCAATTACGCTCGATATTTATAATGTTAGCACTCATTGCATTTTCATGGCATTTTCTTGCCATGTTGCTTTATCTCCTTGTATTTCTAGTGCTTATTTGATACTGATAAATTACTCGTTGCGTTGTAGTTTGCTCATCTACATCTCCTGATTGGATACGAATTTTCTGCTTTGGGGGTTATCTTGTATTTTCCTACTACATTGTAAATATGTTTCAAATACTGACAACTATATTGTAACGTGAATTAGTGTAAGTGAAGTTTCTTGGAATACGTCATATCAAACATTACCTATATACTCTATTTAGTATTTACACATTATTGCCACTGGATGTTTTGGTGCCTCGTATATTTTGTTTTTAATTATCGAAGTTTCATTAAATACTAATTTTAGTAGTCCACTTTATCCAGTATTTAGAATATGGAACTGCAAAAATAGATTTAAAAGTGAAGTTGCATTTTTTTTTTAATAAAACAGTATTTATAATACTGTTGACTTTATTTTTCATTGCATTCTGGTGAGAGCAAAATTAAGTAGTCTTCAGTTGTTGAAATGCTATATAATTGAAACTACAACGTTGCAGACAATGCAGCACTATCTCGTGACAGTTATAAGTGCTACTAAAGTCGGTTTATACACTTATTTTAAGGTTTTATTTTCCTAACTGTTTTACTTAGGAATGTTACCATTGGCCGGATTCATAAAACGTCGCCTCTTTTCGACTGGGCTAAGAATTCTAGATAAAAAAGCTAACGTTGCTATGGTTCCTTAAATTCAAAATTTTAAGAAAGTGTGTAAACGCCATAGTGCTTTTGGCTTGCTTTCATTTTGTTAACTCTTAAATCTTAAATCTTAAATAACTGTGTAAACCGACCTTAAACAGCGCTATTTCTCGACAGTTTAAAAGGATGCATATTACTAAACCGCTCTCTTAACGATACTGACCTCACTGCATATCATCGTCGACATTCGACATTCAACGTCGCTGAATAAATTGCCTGTATGCTATTAAATAAGCCGCCCGTTTGTAGTACGCTGTCGTTTCTAACATAGAAGTCTCTATCATTTGTGTTTGTTGCAGCACGAGAAGGTAAAGAAGCTTACAGCGGATGCAAAGTTCGGTAAGTCACATTGCAATTATTCGCTCCGTTAGACGTACGTCCTAGTCGTTCTCAACTGAGACGACAAGAGAAGTCAAGTGGGTCCACATCTTGAATGAAATGCATCTCACAATATGTGCGCTTAGCTGCTTGCTGATCAATTCCCAGACGTGAATATACAGAGTTTAATATAAGCAGCCGCACGAATACCCAGTTCAAAATATTAGCCACGAAATATTAGCAACATGTTTCATATGACATATGAGCATGATTAGAGGGGCACGCAACTCTGCAAATTGTAGGGAAGCTGGCGTATTGCCCGTAGTCGAATAGGCGTAAGTCTGATTAAACATGGTTCCTAAGTTTAGTCTCGAATCGTGGTTTGGGCATGGATGTCCTGAGATGTTTTTTTCACGTGCATATTGTCATCTGATTATCGTTACCGAAATATGAGAGACGTAAAGCTCAATGGTTACAATTAAAATGTAATCGGACAGTCTACATGGGAATATTATAGTCTATAAAGTATATTAATAATGTTAGTGACAAAATGGACGAACACGGCCTTGGTCCGAATACGTAGTCGTGAACCCTACCCCAACGAAACATCGTCTTTTTTACCCCCTTATTTCATCAGTGCTATATTTCCCGTTTAAAATAACAAATCCTTAGCGACCACGGATGTTCGTTCCAAGGAGACGTCTATGGATTCCAACCTAAGCCACGATTTTAACAGGTGGAGGATTGAGGTGTTATACTATCAACTTTAGGGGAGAGTTCAGTCTCTACTATTAAAACCGCTCAACTTCAAAGATGTTTAGTAGTATCTTAAGAACGCTATTAAAAAAGTGCATGGTTACTAACCATAAGAAGAACTAAAGGGTTAACAAAGTTGTAAACATTGCAATCATTAAGGTTGTAATGAAAACAATATCGAACCGACTGGGTTCGACTGGCGAATAGCTGGACGTCGTACCGAAAACCCGTACTCAGTCCTATTATGTGTGCTGATGCGAGACCGGAATCGAGTTCGGATCCATTTAGGTTGACTTCATATGAACGTTGGCATCCATGACAGTTTTCAGTCTAGTTAACAATTCGGTCGTATATGTATAAACATGGCTATTGCTTCTGTGTGGTTCAGACCCGGGCGACGTGAAGGCGTGCATAGCAGCCCTGGCCAGCGAGCTACAGCAGCTGGGAGCAGAGCTTGACTTACATGTGTTGTGGGTGGTTCAGACCCGGGCGACGTGAAGGCGTGCATAGCAGCCCTGGCCAGCGAGCTACAGCAGCTGGGAGCAGAGCTTGACTTACATGTGTTGTGGGTGGTTCAGACCAGGGCGACGTGAAGGCGTGCATAGCAGCCCTGGCCAGCGAGCTACAGCAGCTGGGAGCAGAGCTTGACTTACATGTGTTGTGGGTGGTTCAGACCCGGGCGACGTGAAGGCGTGCATAGCAGCCCTGGCCAGCGAGCTACAGCAGCTGGGAGCACAGCTTGACTTACATGTGTTGTGTGTGTGTGGTTCAGACCCGAGCGACGTGAAGGCGTGCATAGCAGCCCTGGCCAGCGAGCTACAGCAGCTGGGAGCAGAGCTTGACTTACATGTGCTGTGTGTGTGTGGTTCAGACCCGAGCGACGTGAAGGCGTGCATAGCAGCCCTGGCCAGCGAGCTACAGCAGCTGGGAGCAGAGCTTGACTTACATGTGCTGTGTGTGTGTGGTTCAGACCCGGGCGACGTGAAGGCGTGCATAGCAGCCCTGGCCAGTGAGCTACAGCAGCTGGGAGCAGAGCTTGACTTACATGTGTTGTGTGTGGTTCAGACCCGAGCGACGTGAAGGCGTGCATAGCAGCCCTGGCCAGCGAGCTACAGCAGCTGGGAGCTGAGCTTGACTTACATGTGTTGTGTGTGGTTCAGACCCGAGCGACGTGAAGGCGTGCATAGCAGCCCTGGCCAGCGAGCTACAGCAGCTGGGAGCAGAGCTTGACTTACATGTGTTGTGTGTGGTTCAGACCCGGGCGACGTGAAGGCGTGCATAGCAGCCCTGGCCAGCGAGCTACAGCAGCTGGGAGCAGAGCTTGACTTACATGTGTTGTGTGTGGTTCAGACCCGGGCGACGTGAAGGCGTGCATAGCAGCCCTGGCCAGCGAGCTACAGCAGCTGGGAGCAGAGCTTGACTTACATGTGTTGTGTGTGGTTCAGACCCGGGCGACGTGAAGGCGTGCATAGCAGCCCTGGCCAGCGAGCTACAGCAGCTGGGAGCAGAGCTTGACTTACATGTGTTGTGTGTGGTTCAGACCCGGGCGACGTGAAGGCGTGCATAGCAGCCCTGGCCAGCGAGCTACAGCAGCTGTGAGCACAGCTTGACTTACATGTGTTGTGTGTGGTTCAGACCCGGGCGACGTGAAGGCGTGCATAGCAGCCCTGGCCAGCGAGCTACAGCAGCTGGGAGCAGAGCTTGACTTACATGTGTTGTGTGTGGTTCAGACCCGGGCGACGTGAAGGCGTGCATAGCAGCCCTGGCCAGCGAGCTACAGCAGCTGGGAGCAGAGCTTGACTTACATGTGTTGTGTGTGGTTCAGACCCGGGCGACGTGAAGGCGTGCATAGCAGCCCTGGCCAGCGAGCTACAGCAGCTGGGAGCACAGCTTGACTTACATGTGTTGTGTGTGGTTCAGATCCGGGCGACGTGAAGGCGTGCATAGCAGCCCTGGCCAGCGAGCTACAGCAGCTGGGAGCACAGCTTGACTTACATGTGTTGTGTGTGGTTGGTTCAGACCCGGGCGACGTGAAGGCGTGCATAGCAGCCCTGGCCAGCGAGCTACAGCAGCTGGGAGCAGAGCTTGACTTACATGTGTGTGTGTGTGGTTCAGACCCGGGCGACGTGAAGGCGTGCATAGCAGCCCTGGCCAGCGAGCTACAGCAGCTGTGAGCAGAGCTTGACTTACATGTGTTGTGTGTGTGTGTGGTTCAGACCCGGGCGACGTGAAGGCGTGCATAGCAGCCCTGGCCAGCGAGCTACAGCAGCTGTGAGCAGAGCTTGACTTACATGTGTTGTGTGTGGTTCAGACCCGGGCGACGTGAAGGCGTGCATAGCAGCCCTGGCCAGCGAGCTACAGCAGCTGGGAGCACAGCTTGACTTACATGTGTTGTGTGTGGTTCAGACCCGGGCGACGTGAAGGCGTGCATAGCAGCCCTGGCCAGCGAGCTACAGCAGCTGCGAGCACAGCTTGACTTACATGTGTTGTGGGTGGTTCAGACCCGGGCGACGTGAAGGCGTGCATAGCAGCCCTGGCCAGCGAGCTACAGCAGCTGGGAGCAGAGCTTGACTTACATGTGTTGTGTGTGGTTCAGACCCGGGCGACGTAAAGGCGTGCATAGCAGCCCTGGCCAGCGAGCTACAGCAGCTGCGAGCACAGCTTGACTTACATGTGTTGTGGGTGGTTCAGACCCGGGCGACGTGAAGGCGTGCATAGCAGCCCTGGCCAGCGAGCTACAGCAGCTGGGAGCAGAGCTTGACTTACATGTGTTGTGTGTGGTTCAGACCCGAGCGACGTGAAGGCTTGCATAGCAGCCCTGTCGTTCGTGCTGACGTCATCGTCCAAGCACGCGGTCAGCGAGGAAGCCCTGGCCAGCGAGCTACTGCAGCTGGGACTACCCAAGGAACACACTGCAGCTCTGTGCAAGGTGCACAGCGAGACGACGACTACCCTAACGGCCAAGCTGAGGCAGGACTCGCTAAGATGTGAGTATTCAATACAATTCAATTTCAATTCATGTTTTAGATCATTTTATTCCCAAATCATACATACTTCCACCAGTTCATACAAACAATAAACATTTATGAAACATAAGAAAACAAAATATAATATATGCATACAAAAAATTGAAAACCTTATTATGGGAAGTTCGCGTAAGGAACGGAACCCTTGTGGTCGAGCTGACAATGTAAATTAAATATGTATATATAACAGACAGTCAGTGGAAAGAAAATAATTATAGTAAAAGCAAAACAAAACTAATACTAATGATCCATTGTAATTGTAGTTACAAATAGGAACGATAATAAAGAAAAATAGTTTCAAGTAGGAACGTAAGTATAGCACACAAAAAACATATTAGCAAAGAAAATGAATACAAATAATTTAGGATGCAAAACAAAACTCATAATATCATAATACATCACAATAATATCATAATAAAACAAATATCATAATAAAAGCAAAGCAAATTACTAATATTAATAATACATTATATTTGTAGTTACAAATAGGAACGATAATAAAGAAAAATAGTTTCAAGTAGGAACGTAAGTATAGCACACAAAAACATATTAGCAAAGAAAATGAATACAAATAAGTTAGGATGCAAAACAAAACTCATAATATCATAATACATCACAATAATATCATAATAAAACAAATATCATAATAAAAGCAAAGCAAATTACTAATACTAATAATACATTATATTTGTAGTTACAAATAGGAACGATAATAAAGAAAAATAGTTTTAAGTAGGAACGTAAGTATAGCACACAAAAACATATTAGCAAAGAAAATGAATACAAATAAGTTAGGATGCAAAACAAAACTCATAATATCATAATACATCACAATAATATCATAATAAAACAAATATCATAATAAAAGCAAAGCAAATTACTAATACTTATAATACATTATATTTGTAGTTACAAATAGGAACGATAATAAAGAAAAATAGTTTCAAGTAGGAACGTAAGTATAGCACACAAAAAACATATTAGCAAAGAAAATGAATACAAATAAGTTAGGATGCAAAACAAAACTCATAATATCATAATACATCACAATAATATCATAATAAAACAAATAACATAATAAAAGCAAAGCAAATTACTAATACTAATAATACATTATAATTGTAGTTACAAATAGGAACGATAATTAATGAAAAATAGTTTCATTTCAATAGTTTGCTGTTCTAACATTCTCATTTATCTGCGGCATCACAGCTACCAATATACCTAACGTTTAAAAAATGTAAAATGAAAAGTCACTCACGGACCCAGGTCTTGAAACAAAACGTCGACAAATAATAAGACGTCTCTTTCATGAAAAAGGTGTAGTTTTGAAACCAAAACGCTTATTTCGTCCCACTACGTCTTTTTAACCACGGAAAGAAAACACGGGGTCTGATGCTTTTTAACGTTCTCAATTAGTGATAATAATAATAATAATAATAATAATAGCGTCTTTAGTTTTTTTTCTTTTACATACAAAATACAACCGCACTGGTAAATGAAGAAATACATTAGGAAATAAAAATATTATGAAAAGAAAAATATGGGCGAATTTCAGTACATGCACTTCTCTAACAATTAACCCTTAACTCGATTAACTCGATTAACTCGATTTTGATTGGTATATTGTTGCCGGGAACGACAGCAAACCAAGTTTATATCATAACGCCAAGAAAAATATTCAAGACTACCACTTAAATAATATGTACTGATGTTAGTAGCTGTCGTTTTGATTCAAAACGTCAGTTTCAAGACTTGGGTCCCAGGACCCTGATTCTGATAAAATTCGAGAAGCGATCTCATCAAGACTCGAACTGAGAACTATAAAATGCGATTCTGATCGGCCGAGGCACTCGAAACTTCGTTCGAAAAAAGTGAGATCATCTCAGGTACCCAAAAGTTCTTGAGATGTCCGTGATTGGTCAGTGAAATCTATATCACAGCCCTTAGAACATGCAGCATAGGCCTCTATAAATATTTGCGAGGGAATAACTTCGAATGAACTAGGTGTGTAATACGGACTTATACCAAAAGTAACTAGGATTAGACCTATGTAACACTTGTAGAAGAATTAAACATATTTTCTTACAATTGCATAACATTATGGCATTATTATAAATACGCTAGGCCTATTGGTTTTATAGTGTTACCGTTTAGGTTGTGAAGTGTAATATAGGATGACACATAACCCCACTTTTGATCATAATAACTTAAGTAGTAGAGACATGTATTTATTTACTCACCCCAATAGTTATTGTCAAGTACTATGCTACTTTTCTTCTTTCCGTAAACCTTTTTAGAGGCATTTTGTTTGGAATTGTAACTTACGGCTTAGAACATATAACCTATAAACTAGGAAACAATAACAAATCCAAGGTCTACTGGATTGCCGCTAGGCTTCGCTAGTGCGGCACAGCAGCCGTGCCTTCCCGCGTTTCCTGTCCTGTGATTGGCCAACACTTTCTTTTTTCGAAACCTCATAACTTCCGGTTGTCATTGATCTCGGAAGTTTATCAGAATCGCAAACTATTGTTTCACTTTTTCGACATGAGATGAGAGTTGTTCGAATACATGAGATCGAGCTGAAGTCGAATTTTACCAGAATAGGGGTCCAGGGCCGGTTTCATTTCAACAACTTTTTGAATCTGATTAGCCGGTAATCGGAGATTCTCTTTTCCAACAAAAATGGCGACTGCCATGCATTTTGAATGTAATGTTTGTTGAAGTCATGGTTACCAAACCCAGCTTCCTAAATCGGAGGTCGGGGCTCACAAATTGGTTTAGTTTAAATTGTGGCTCAATTTTTTTACGATTCACTTGCCGATGTAAGCAAATCAAGGATAAGAGAGAAAATGTCTTTGCTCCAACCACTCTCCTGCACTCATCCTATTATTTATGGCTCAATCTAATTCACGAAACAATGCGTTGATTAAAAATAACGATCAGTAACCATACGAGATAACACTGAGGGCAGAAGAGTTGTTAGATAAAATACTTGTTCTTATGTTCGCTTGATTTACTTGTCGCATGCCGTACGTGGAAATCTGGGTGAGCGTGATGTTAAGCATAACAAAGTGTATTGAGTTCAACGTGTGTGGATGGTATGGTTTGGGGGTGACCGCTCTTCCATCGAAAACAGATACTCGTGGTTGATGGGGGCTAGAGATAAAACACACTTTCTCTGTGCTAGTCTAGTCGCACTTGTGGATATAAGCAGAGCGCAGTTGACCGATTCAAGAAGTCATATGTTTAGTGGAACTGATACATTGAAACAGTGGCAGTTTCTTATGCCATGCTAGTGCTGTGGATTTTGAACCATTATAAATACATAATGAATTAATACTTTACATTTTATTTTAATCTCTATTCATCAGTTTAATGCCTATCCTTTTCAGTTATCAGTCTACTTTAAAAGGGAGGACAATAATTAATATAACCGTAGAATTTTAAAATGGACAAGTCATAAAGTAGTAAAAATTACAAAACAACTAAGCAAAAAAAAGAACAAGAACATAAAAATGATTGAATTAATCTTTTAGTAATGTTCTACGAAATGGTTTTAATCTGTGAGTTTTATGTGACTAAATCAGTTGTATGTACATTGTGTGAATGAATAATAAATGGTCCAACCGCGACCCGGCGCCTCCACCAATGAGTTTTACCATTGGCTAAATAAAACACAAGATTACATAAATGTTATTCTAACTAACGTGCAAGTACTCTTACCAGTGGCGTACCCAGGAATTGGGAAAGGGGGGTTTTCAACCCATATTATAGAGAGTGGAGTGGCTTAATTGGGGTCCCGGGGAGCTTGCCCCCCGAAAAAATTCTCGTCAAGGTCATTTTAGTGCAAATCTGTGCGTTTTACAGCGGCCAACTGAAACAAGATTACTCAGTTTCTGGCAACACATTTTCCCCTTAGCACCGCTAATAAAAGGAACCTCAATCAATAATTTGCATATTTTTCGTATTGCTTTTGCTTTTAATTACAACAATATTCAATAATTTTAAAGTAAAACATTTTAACTGTCTATTGAAATACTGTCTATTGAGTATTGATACTGTCTATTGAATACTGTCTATTGAAATGTAAACGGTCATTTTCCATGTTTCCTTTGCAAAAGGGGGGGGGGGTTTGTCCCCCCCCCCCCCTCCCCCCCGTGTATACGCCACTGACTCTTACATATCTCCCAGGGGCGGACAGGCCCACCGGGCAACCGGGCAAATGCTCGGTGGCCTGCCTGTCTTGGCCCAAATTTGGCCTGGTGGGACTGGAACAGGCATAAACTAAACTGCCTGGCGCCGGCGGTAAGTTGCCGCGCTGGCGGCGCTGCCCACCGTGTACCTGTGAGTGAAGAAAACACTAATCTACTAATAACAATCGGATAGTGGTGTGCGCTGCCCGGCATAGGCGTGCGCAGGAGGGGGCAAAGGGGGCAGTTTCCCCCCCATTAGATTAGGTGTTTTTTTCGAGAATGAGGCATTAGATTGGAAAATCATATTTAGTGGCGCTTTGCTCGCCAGTCACAACACAGTAGAAATGTCTATAAATATATTCCTCAAACTTTCACTGTTTCTCCAACTACCTTGCCCGTTTGGCCCGGGAAAGAATAGGTCCAGGGACAGTGAGTGCCTGTCGAAAGAGGCGACAAAAATGATGACGTATATGACATAATGGTTCTAATTTTATCTGAAGTCCTAGATTGGTTTGACTTTGGAATGAGCTGACCGGAGTCAACATCATTTGTTGCCCTAACACCAAAATTTTGGCTTTGTGACTGACCACTATACCATCACTTTGTAACAATGATATCACTGATAAAATTAAAACATTCAACAGACAACCTGTACTCCTCCTAAAACGCTTAAAAACACATTAAAAAGCGTCTGTTTTAAAAAAATCGCCTGCGGCGCTTTTTTGTAGTGGGTATCCCCCCCACACCTGGAGGGTGTGGGGCGCCGCCGGGAAGTACTTTGGCCGGGAATTTATTGTGCCCCCCCATTGATCAACCTCTGCGCACGCCTCAGCGCTGCAGTCCCTCCCACAGAACAATGTAAGTTTTTGCTGACAATTTTATATTCTTTCCCCAATTATGTATAACACTATGTTACTGCTAAGAAGATATAGATTTCACGATAAACTTTCGCCTTCCATTGTCAATAATATACGCAAAAATTAATGGGCTTACATGTGCAAGTTTGAAATTTAAATTTCTTTAAGCCCGAGTCCCTTCCCCACCCCCCTTCCGTTACGATATTGCAAAGTTTAAATTACATTGTAGAATCGTTGGATTTCGGTGTAACTTGATCTCATTCTCATCAGTCGTTAGACAGTGTTCCAACTTCTTGCTGGTGTTTTTCTACTTTTAACCGTCGAAAACTATAGTATTTCGGAAGTGCATTCAGCCTGCTATGTTTTTTCTAAAACGCACCAAATGCCTTCTAAAAGCCTGATTTGAAAAAATTTTGCCTGCGGCGCTGTTGTTGGGAGGCCACAGCCCCCCAAACCCCCCATGCCTGGCCTGACCAAAAGTTTGCCCGGCCTGGAATTTTTTCCCAGTCCGCCCCTTATATCTCCTCTAGACAATGGGAGTCTTTCAGTCAAAATTTCTCACCAGAGTGCAGCATAGAACAACCCGGTTTTAAAATAGTAAACAAACGCGGATTGCAACGGGAACGAGCGTGATGACAGGTAGTTAAAATGTACAACATATATTTGGTAACGAGCATAATCTCCTAAAATATAATAAACAGTAATATGTAATTAATAAGTTTTAACGCCTAGTGTTGGCCCTAATCATTATAGGGCTACATTATTAAAGTTAATCACAGCCTTTAGCTCTCGACTTTTCAACCACTATCTAGCTGACAGATGACATTGCCTGTGTGTTGCAAGAAGCACCTAATTTAGTTATTTTATTTGAACTTTAATTTAAATGCATTGTTTGCTGAGGCTCCGATTTTATACAGTCATATTTATACAACAATATTATTTTAAGACAAATTCATCAATAAAAACAAAGGCTAACAGACCGTAACTAACAGCTACGGACGACCTACCCTTGTCTCTCTGCATTTGTCGTATCCTAAAGGCACAGGGAACACATATTACTACTCTGAAAGATCTCTTTGTGATGTTTTCAGTGTCAATGTTGCTTGACATCAGAAATAAAGTTTCATAAATAATATTACAAACTAAATCAGCCGAACACGGGTCTTAAATATTATAGAAAAACGCCGCCATGTTTCCCCCACGTGAAATTAACTTCTGTCAAACACGATCACGGCAATAAAGACAACTGACCATCAACTGACGAAGAAATACGTCAAGTTTCCTAGCAACAGACAGAAGTCACCGCTTTAGTATTTCTAAGTCACAGCCTATCAAAGCCAGTATTTTCTAACACCGCCATGCCGATCAGTGTATTTTCATTTTGACAGGTGGACCGCATTTTTCGGTGCTGCGCTCTGGTGGTTGAGCTTTAAAAGATCCCCATACCGGATGCAATAACACTTGGTCAATAAAACGTGACTTATAGCAGTGGGCAAATGTTCACAGTTCCTATAGACAGAGTTATCTTGGATGGAGATAATTGGTGCTATGGATAGTGTCTCCTATCAGGTATTAATTTTAGGCTAGTTCTGTATTCTGTGGTCTAGCCTCTTGAGTGAATAACGTGTTTTCAGTAACAAAGAAACCAAGCCGCATTAATAATATGAGATGTGTATTCGGACAATGTGCAATAATTCAATGTATAGTCTGGACGCCGTAGGAAAGAAGGTTGTGTCGTCATAACTAATTACTCTAGCCGGCGTAGTGATATGTGGACGTTTACGCAGTGCTCATCCGCGCACTATACCTGTCAGAGAGAAAATACACTGATTGGCAAGGCGGTGTTAGAAAATACTAGCTTTGGTAGGCCGTGACTTAAAAATACTCCATCAAGAAAGCTTTGACTTCTGTGTGTTGCTAGGATACTTGATGTATTTCTTTGTCATTTGATGGTCTGTTGTTTTTATTGCCGTTTCGTGTTTGACAGGAGTTGAGTTCACGCGGGGGGAACATGGCGGCGTTTTTTCTATAACTGTGACGCCCGTGTTCGGCTGATTTACTCTGTAATATTATTTATGAAAATTTATTACCGATATCAAGAAACATTGACACTGAAAACATTACTCGGGATCTTTCAGAGTGGTCATATGCGTTCCCTGTGCCTTTAGGGTACGACAATATGCAGACAGACCAAGCAAATGACAAAGGTAGGTCGTCCGTAGCTGTTCCTTCTTCATACCTTCATGCCTAGCATGATGGGACGGAACTACTTTAAATTTTCCCAAACATAATTAAGTAGTTGTTATTTTATAAGTGAATATAATAAATTAGATAATAAGAAACTGAAATTTATTCCTGCATAATTTAACCGCATACACATACCAAGAGGGAGAGAAATAGCATTTAAACCAGCGCCCATGTCCACCAACCTATGAAATAACAATACATGTTTACTTCTGGTAAGGCAATGAGTAGTAGTCTACATTTAAGTTAGTATTACAAGGTGTGAGGTCACTTGCTATTGCATCATCCGTGACGACACAACCTTCTTTCCTACGGCGTCCAGACTATATTAATAGCTAACAAGTGTATAATTATAATGTTCGCGTTGCTCTACTTTTTAATAGGATATTGTTTTCTCGGGCATGTATGATGTTTCTCCTAGTTCTAATTAGTTTTGACTTGTAGCTTGGCTCTTCTATTTGCTTTCGTGCATATATTTAATCATTCCTTTGCTCATTGTTCACAGCCTTTTGCTCACCTTTTATTTTTCCGTCTCTCCCACTTCTCATTCCCCCTAAGTGGACTCCCCATTTTACGATCCCGGTGATTTCGAGTATATCTGATTTGGTCAACGTCATATATGACCTAGCTGTCGAGTACGTCGTAAAACAACAAATTAGTAATGAAATGAAATGTGGTTTGACCTTCAGTGAGTCACTTGGTGGGCGTGCAATGGCGCGTGGACTTCGTGGCTGGCAGCAGTCGTGAGAGCCTAGAGCAACACCTGCCTCTGCCCGAGGTGCAGCTTGGCTTCAAGGTCCTTGATCCGGCCACCACCAAGACGGAGACTCATCATCTCTGCGTGTCGCCCTCGCAGCTACAGCTGCTAATCGCAGGTATAACACTCACAAGTTGCAGTTATCATCACTTATCGCCACTCTGATTGTACTGATTATCGAATCATTGAACAAATTATCAGCTTACGACATCTGCTGTACATAGTATCTAGAATGTACGTTCAACTTCAAAGCGTTTATAATTTTATGCACAATATCGCTCAAATAGAAACATTGCTTTTTCTTTCGAGTATATTCAGAACACGAAATGAATTGTTTTTTTAATTTCGTGTTCTGAACATACTCGAAAGAACAATCAGTGTTTCTACTTGAGGGATATTGTGTATAAAATAGTAAATGCTTTGTAGTTGAACGTATATTTGAGATATTATTTAAAGCAGTATGTCGTAAGCTGATGATTCACTATTTTTCTTTCAGATATCTTGTCACAGAACATAATTCATTGTATGTTTGCTTCAGACTATTTTTAACAATTTATTTGCTTGTGTACAGTATTCTTGTTATTTCTCATTTGAAACCTGCGACTACATTAGTGGACTTATTAAATTAATGTGCTATTTAATTAGCTACTTAGTTATCTAGGTTCTATTTGCTACACCCTCAGAGCTCGAATGATGTAGTCGTAATTCCCTACTTTACTCCAATAATATTTATATTTGCATCTGTCTGAAGATGGAGATGTTCACTCATATTTTTGACAAAATCTGATATCCTTTAATGATAGATTTTATCATCACTCACCCATGTTTAAAATGTAACTGCTTTACTGTATTGCTCATTCATTGTATTTGTGCGTTTAACGATTAAATATTTTAAACGAATGTGGATTGAAGAATAGTATTTATTTTTAGAATTGGTATTTGTAAAGACCACCTACCACTGATGTTTGTATTTACGTTAAATTAATCTGCTCTTCTATGCATATCGCTACATTTGTAACCTTTACCACCTCCTACGGTGTTGTTCCGTTTTATATTTATTATTATAAGTAGTTGCTTAGTGCCTACAGTGACAGGTTCGTTCCAAAATTAGTACTGTAGAGTAAAACAACTACGTACGAATGTTAATTCATTTCATGTATTGCAGGTACGTGAGCCAGTTCATTGTAATTGTGAATTTGGGTGATGTGTGCTAACTTTTTGTCTTTGTGATTGTTTGCAGAACTCAAAAAAGCCGCATCCATAATGGAAACACTCTAGTGTGCATAATTAAGGAATTCGTAATATTAAGTGTGTATAGTCTATTTGTAACTTAATAAATGTTCATAATAAAAGATTTCATTACGAAAGCAATGTTTATTCATTCCTTTATTATTTATTGTATGCCTTTTTTTATTTAAAATGTTAGTTAATACATATTTAATTTATGTGGAATAATAATAAAATAAAATCATTTATGTGTAATTAATAATCAGCGTCATTTAATAACCAATCAGACTGAATACTGGAAATTGTTGTGATTATCTGTAATCAAACCATGAATAAATCCGTAAGTCTAGGACCTTTATTATGATGTCACAAATAAAGTGCTGACTGTGATTATAATTCCGTGTATATTGTATGGTCATTCATAATGCTAGTACTTATTAAACTGCAACAACATTACAAATAAAACACCTTTGTTGCTTGTGTATTTTACTGTATAAAATGTTTACTGGCATTAATCCAAAAAATAAATGACACGCATAAGAAATTATAATTCATTATGCTTGTATGTGTATTGAGTTTAAGGCTCACAGTGGCAGGTGACACCATTGACCGTGACCCGGCACCTCCACCACTCAGATGGATGACATTGCTGATACGATGTACATTGTATCCACCTAACTCATAGCTTCCACAAAGACATGCTAGACATAATAACTCGCCCTATAACCTTATCCTTCAGAACGAAATTCAAATATCCATTACCGATCGATGTCATACTATAACTTCCTCTCCATCTATTTCACTCTGTAACTTTTAACTGTATATAATTGTATGTAATTTGTGTTATTGTATGTACCTGTAGGCTAAAGAGGGTATGGGCATGCCCATAACCCTACACTGGCCATCCTGTCCTTCCATGGGACAGGAAAACAACAATAAAATTAATTAATTTAATTATAGCTTGCGTTGATTACAAGTCGTTTACAGAACAATAGTAGCTCTCACTAAATACGTTAGTAGGAAATGAATCAAATGTTAACATTTCAAGAATATGTAACGGTAGTAATGTATGATTCATAAAAAAAAAAAAATACACATTCGAAATGTGTATTGTTTTTTTTTATTGCCAACCTTTTATTTGCATGTACTCTTTCTCTATCTAGCTCGGTCTTATATTTACAACTTTAAATCTATCATTTAAAAAAAAATACATTTACAATAATACTTTGTTTGATGTATTATTAGGAGTTCCACGGCGTTCTTTGAAGTTTTAATGTTCTGGTCGAATACTGGTGGGCATTGATTTAGTGTAGCTCTTTGCCAATATTGCGCAGTAAGTGTATTGAAATATTCCAAGCGTACATTTGTTTTTACTATCAACTTTAATTTCGCCGGATATTATTTATTTATTTACTATATATTCCATTCTATTTTTGACAAAACTGATTTACAAAGGAGTACTCCTTTCGATTGTCCTTATTGATTTATGTCGGGTCATTATACGTTATTTCGTGCATTTGATATTTTGCATATTAAAAATCATATAGCTAAAAACATAGTTTTATAAGGATGGAATGGACTAAAGAAAAATTCCTTACTTGCATTACGAGAAAAGTGCCATTTTTAAAACAAAGTGTCATTTTTAAAACAGTCAAAGTGCCTGAAAAAGATCGGGGAGAAATCTGCTGTCGAAATATTTACAAAGAAGCTTATGACGTAAGCCGTTGCTTCTGAAATAAGTTGTATTTTGGACGAACGATGGTCTCATTTCAAGCTGTTGTATCAAATGATGCAAGCGTGTAACGGTGTAACGATCGTCTGCCAAGCCACCGTAGTACGTACCGTCCTCCTACATCGTGCGATTGCCGATAGAGTGCTCCACATGCCAGCGCGTGCTAACGCACTCTATCGCAGACTTCGCGCACTTCTCCAGCGAACTGTTTTACTGTCCCTCGACGAACAGTGAGTGCTGCACTCTTCTGAAGAATAAATAAACTGCAACATCTTGAACTACTATTAATTTAATGGAGTCGTATACTAAATAATATTGCATATCATTTTGTTGTAAGGTATTTTATGCTCTGTCCATGGTAGTCGCAAAAATATGTTTTTCTCTTGAAATTGTTTTGGCAGATACCGTTCAAAAATATCTTTTAATGGAAGAGTGTGATTGTATTTGTAGTAAGAGCATCGTCTTGGAAAATAGAAAGCAAAATATTTTAATAAATAGTTTATCTGTAGAAATGTGTGCTTATGTACATAAATATTCATTGGAAAAATTGCATTCGTTTTGCTCGATATTTCATTGTTGATTGTTTGACCAGTTAAACTAATATAAAATGTTACGTAACGTACAAATAGACACGAATTTACTTTTTTGTATTGATATCATGCGATTGCTTCACAAAAATGAAGAAATGATGAGTTATCACGATTTAGTTTTATACGAACTAGATCTGGATTAAAAAGTATCAAATATTTGAAACTTAACGGCAGTTATTAGTAAAGTAAAGTTGAATTGCAATGAACTACTTAATTTTGCTCGGAAAGATGAAGAAAATATTGTAATTTTTACGATTGCTGTCTCTGTTTCAATCCAATAGTTTATCATTTATTCATTCATTACAGGAATAACAATAGAAGAATTACAATAATAAATAGTTTTTAAACTAGGGCTGCCCAACGATATCGATAATTCGATACAATATCGATAATAAATAAATAATTCGATATCGATATAGAATTAATATATCGTACATATCGCGATATCGAACCGAATCTAGTCTAGTCGAATATAACGCCTTATAAGCTAATTGATACAAAAACCCGATTACGTATCACGTCACGCCAGCCACACCATCGCTGTTTTGTGTGGATATTTTACAATTTGAATAGTACAACAAACAAATTGACACACATAGTAAGACATTTCAAAGCTAAAATATTTCTTTACGAAATATTGTTTAAAGAATGATCTTTAGCTGGCCTGTAAATCCTAAAAACAGGCGAGAAAAGTTTCGATGTGGCGATATCGCCGATATCGATACGTCACTTGAAAACTTCGATATCGCGACGCGATATCGATATTTCTTCCCGCGATATCGATATGATTTTTTTTATTGTTGGGCAGCCCTATTTTAAACACATTGCTTATAGCTGGATACAAAACAAAAAACCGAGTATGAATCAGATCACTTTACCAATATTTTGAAGCGTTCACATGATACAAAGAAAACGTGAACCTTGCTTTTTGGACTCCCCTTTACCGTTATCCAGGCTACCAGTGTTTCGTCCCAACTCGTGCGTCACACAACTGCAGGACGCGACTTCCACATCCGCCGTGAACCTATTCGTGTTACATTATTCACGCCATCATTATAAGAATCAACTGCACTCTTACGAGTACGCTGTATAACTTGCATGTTGAGTGGTCGTTATGACGTACTGCATACAAGCTTACAACACGGACGTGTTATTATTTAAACACCTTATTAGTGCTAGTTTTGTTGGCTACTTCACTGCTTCTTATTCTCATGTTTCCATGCCTTACTTCTAAATCTACACATCAGCAACGTGCTTCTATTATTTGTACTAATTATAGGCCTATACCCTACCAGCCTATACCCTACTTTGTTACTTTGTCTTCGATTAGAGAGAAATGTTTGTTATATGTTAGTGGAGAATATCGTATTGAGCGTCATTTGGACAGGAGAGAGGGAGGACAATAGTCTACTCAACGTGATTATAATATGCGGGACAGTTAACACAATCATTAGCTGTAACCTGCAAGTATTGCCACGAACTATAATGATGATAGAATACACAAAATAACAGTAGGACGAAATTCAAAAATATGCAGTAAAATAATTGCAACACTTGCATTTGCTTCTTGCTTAATGCGTACTGTTTGAGAAAAACATCAGTACTCCAAAATACTCCTAGACTAGACTAAAGATTTTTTAGTTGGGCGCTCCCCTCCTGATTCCTGCCATCGACATGTGATCCCCTTTCCCCCGTGACACCTGGCAAAACCATGTCATATTTTATTTATATCAGATTATATCATTTACAATCTGTCATATATGCTATTCTGGGCGGTGTTGGTTTCATACCTAAGGGGGTGGAGCTTCAAACCATCTCAAACAATGTTATACACTACCTAATGAGTCATTCGTAAAGCAAGGTATATTATGTGCACCCTATACTGCAAGCATTCGCACAAACTATATTATGAAAACAGTTCGCAATCTTTTGGATTGAATGGTGTCGCTAATAATACTAGTTGCAAAGCGATCGAAAATTATAAGTTTAACATAATTTGCCCAACTGAAAAGTTCTACAAACTTGAGAGAAATCTTCAAGAGTTGCTTGGCATCACATACAATTATTATTTAGTTTCCAAATACAAAGTAAATACTCATAATATTGAATACTCAAAAAGATTATTCTTGAGCTCGCAGTTTTATCTTTATTTGAATTCAAAAGAAGGGAAATATGTAGTTTTAGTAAGGGAGTTAATTTTCGTTTCGGTTATTCTTTCTTAGTTTCTCTCTCGTAAGTACTAGAAGATAATAATTCAGCAGATATCCCAAGCGGTAACCGAAGCAGCTTAAGAACAAAGGATACCTCTACGTCAAAATTACCGCAGAAAATTTTCATTTTTTTAATTATATGTCAAGATTGAAACACAAAATAGAAAATCTGAAAAATCATAGCGCTGTGGTTTAGTCAGCCCTACGCATTGAATGATAAATGTATTTAACGTTATAATCAGTATGACTGTGATAACGATTTCCTTAAATTACTAAGGAAATCGTTATCACAGTCATACTTATTATAACGTTAAATACATTTATCATTCAGTCTGTAGGGCTTACCAAACCACAGCGCTAGTTTCTCAGATTTTTGATCTTTTGTTTCAATCTTGAGATATAATTAAAAAATTACAATTTTCTGCGGTTTTTGACGTAGATGTATCCTTTGCTCTTAAAGAGTAAATGGCAAGTAATACTTTATTGAACCACTCGACTCAAGAAGCCCAACAGTAATATGAACATAGACACGTTTTAGTTTAAAGGAACACTTTTATCATGTACTACCCTTGAGTTCGAATCTTGCTTTAACTTTAATAAATAAATACGTTTGTATTCTTTGTATTCACGTGACGTCACTGACATTGTTGGCGGCCATATTCCCGTACATGAGGTATTGCAGTTCCTACACATAGCGGCCACCATCCCGTACACTGAGTCATTGTTGTAGACAAACAAATGATTGTATTGCATACCAAGAATATATAATCTAACCACTCAGTTGCAAGAACTGATTTTAAGTGGGGGATATTTATACCGTTTTGTACGACATGCTTCGTTGCTATAAAGGCTCAAAAGTTACTGTTTACATGTACACCCGTATCATATTCATATAGATGATTGAGTCAAGTTCCAAAGTTTAAATCCGCCAGCCCGAACCGGAAATCAAACCCTGGACCTTCTACATTTTGAAGAAGCGTCTCAAGAGACCCATGACAAATACGACAAACTATGAGGTGACAACGGGTGAGAAGTGTCAGGGGAAGGAGGGATAAGTAATAAAACCATGGTGGTCTAAAATGATAGAAGGATGGGTAGGAAAGTAGGTGCAATCGAGGAAACGTGATAGCGGGAACGTGCTCAATAAAGTTTCGATGCTGGATGAGAATACTTGCTGGTCCTACGTCCCACGGGGAAGTTTGGCAAGTTTGCGGACAAGAATAATACGATTAGTGAGCAAGTAAGGCTGAGAAAGTGAAGGTTGTGGTTAAAAAGTCAACACGGCGGATGCAACATAATCCCTGGTTGGTTATTAAACCATCCTGATTTTACCAGCATGGTTTTGTCGGCTGATAAAGAAAATTTTATGGTGGGGAATATTCTGTCTGTCAAATATTACCTTGGTCATACGAGTCAGCAGCAGCAGCAGATCGTGAGAGTTTAAGGTATTATTTATTATAATAAAAAAAAAAAAAAAAAAATCATTTTAAAATAATAGCTTTTCCACCCTGATTTTCGAACTGGTAACCAGCAAACACAATGATGATTACATATGTCAAACACTAAACATGATAGGTGAAAGAGAGAGGCTGCTCGTTTTCGCAAGTTGGAGTTGGACAAAAATGTTGCATCTGAATGTATCAGCATCACTCAATTTTTATTGATGGCTGTATGGTTACTCAATTGAAGCGCTCAATTGCATATAGCGAATGATTAGTGTTATACAGTTTCATCTATTTACGACTTATAATATTAAGTTGATATTACGCGCTTGCCACCACACCACGCTTCACCACAAATACTTCAATCGATTGTCATTTGAGTCGTACCCGACAGTCAGTGTGTATTTCTATTATGAACATCAACCCTATTAAAGTGTACTGTCTAATTATTAAGTTATTTGGCATCTTTTTATTTGTTGCTCGGTGATATAAATATATTTTTTGGGCAGGAAAATACAAAATTTTCAAAAAACATTCGTTGAGGGATCACACATAAATTGAAAAATAAACATTTAAATAATGAAAACGCTAGACTAACATAATTATGAAGGTGGGTATGTATGAGTAGATATATGTATTTTGGTATTTTCGTACTTTCAGTTGGGTTCTAACTGTACGTATATGGTTCTTTCGTCATGTGCGTTTGGTCGTCGTGTGCTGCAGAACATGTTTTGCTAACTTTGGATACAGTTACAATGTTTCAATATGACCAATATTGTATAGTGCTCAAGAAATCACCATAACAACGAGGTATACCAAAAAGGACTTATCTCAACTGTACTAGAAAGAAAAATTTGTACTAATAACGTAATATGTGATTTGATTTGTCAATTAGAGTATTGGTAAAGTTAATACGCACGTTGGATATCAAATTATGGCATCTTGTTTCTTGCTTATAATTGTACCTTATCTTACCAGACAAAATTATTTAGGCTGTACACTCCGTAAGATAATGTCGAGAAAAGTCGGAGAGTTTCAGAAGATGTCTTAGTTCCACAACTTAACGTTAAAGTAAACAAGAGACTCAGTTAACACACAAAATTCTGTATAACTTTCCACCAACTGAGCAATGATTTATGTAAACTAGCGGTTTAATTTGCCTAATTGTGAATGCGTTGCCGTAACTTCGTCTTCATAAACTGTATGACGAGCCACGTTTCAATACTGCTAATAAGATTATTCTATTCGTAACAGTTACTCCTTGCGAGACACAAGACACTCCCAATAAAAAGTTTCGTTTTTACTCGAGTATTTACATATTTTTATTGCGTTCATTTGTTTCATATTTTTACAAAATTCTTTACCATCTTAATATTTGATCTTCCAGTCTGCGTGTAAGCATTACGATAGATATGGTTTTTCTTTGGGGGGGGGGGGGGTTAAGCAGAGTGTTTCAATCAAAGGTCAGGGAGTTAAACATTATATAGGCCTCGTATTACGATCTGGGGATAAGGTTCTAGATAAAGCTAACATCGGGATAACAACATTTCAAAGCTTCTGTTTGGTGGTTGTCATGGAGCAAACAAGGTATCCCAAGGATTAAAGTTATACCTATAGATCGTTACCGGGGGTAAATTAGATATTTTATAATCGCTTCTAACTCCAAACTATCTAAAGTGTTGCATAAATTGATAGCTTCAAACATTGCTTTATTTTTATTAGGAACAATTCGCTAAATAACGCACATATGCTGGCAACACTTTGGAATTAACTTAATGCTTAATCGATCCATATATTTTCCAAAATTAGTATTTGTTTAAATCAGTGATTTGTTTGATAACATCTTTATTATTCAGGATTCATTTAAAGCATCCAATAAACCTTGTAAAATGCAAAGCCACGAACCTTTTTCGTCATCAAACGAATACCTTAAGCACCACAACTTGCGAGGAATGTGTGATGCCATATTTTGTCTTCCGAAACGAAAGCTATGGGTGAAACCGTTGTCTGGAGGGTTGGCTGGTTCTCTTCAATAGTTGGCCAGACGTTCTAGTTGGTGGAGAACCTATACCTGTACCTTATACTGGTGTGAATTACATGGATCACTGATGCACGGGATGTAAACCAGTTTTGTACCTATGGTAACTTACGAAAGCGGCAACCTAAGTTCAAGAGCAGAATTTTAGTTATTAACTTGTTTTTTCAGTTACTGTCAAGGCACATAGAAACATTTGTTTCACTACCTATTAATTGAAAATTGATATGTTTGAACGTTATAACGGTCGGGGATTTTAAGCAATTTGAGGGTACTTTATGAAGACTTGATAAACCTACTGTATTGATTGACAGTTGGGCCCTCTAGACTAGACCGATGCATTGCTTGTAGTATTTGTCTCATGAGGGAATATAATAATATCTTTATGGTCTCATGTATGTGTCTCTTTATCCATTCATCATGAATGCGAAAACACTTAAGTGCCATAAATGAATCACAGAAAATAAAACATTCTTATATTCGGTAAATGTGGAAGCTTTTACCTAGGATCTCTTTGATATTTATACATTTAAAACGACAGCCATTGTGGCTTGCTAAAAGATAGACGGAAATGTCTTACTGAGTCAAAGAGGGAAACAAAAAGGTTTTGTCACCAATGAAATATTCATAATCCTTTCATTAGCATAGCCGGTCGCGTCTGCGGAGCTTAAAGTGCTGGATGCATGTTTGCGAGCCTCGACAGTAGAAAGTCGATTGGTGCGGTGACGGTGGTTTGGGGGGGGGGGGGGGGTTGTTTGGAGCGGGATGGTAGACTACTCGTTTCTAAAAGGGTGCTGAAACTTTGAATCCAATGTTTGGAAATCTTGAATTTTTTATTAAATAATGGAGACACGATGGCTGATTTTAAATGGGGGTTGGGTAAATAATGGGGAATATCGCCGTAATCAATATTTACTCTATTGTGTGCCAAATAATGAACTTTCGAATGCATGCATTGTGAGAATGAGTGAATCATGTATTATTATAATAATGTCAACATTGGTTACTGATAAAATGGGAAGCGTTCCTTTTGTAGATACACATAACATCGTTACTTCAAACGCGCTGCTTTGATTGTGTAGAGCAGCAAAATGTTATGTTAATTGATGAGAAAAGACGAAAATACACGTTATAGTTTTATTACAGTTGGTTTGAAAAGTAAATACGAGAGACGTTTTAATTTATGTAACGATAGAGATTACATAACATAGTATATAATAAAAAAGTACCTACAGAACATGAATGGTGGGAAATTAATAGGGGGTATATCATGGCATGCCACGCTTTTGCCAGCTTTTGCTTTGGCCAGCCAGGTAGGCATGTCATGTAGTTGTTACCTAAAACGAGTCAATGCAGCATTTTACGATAGGAGATTTCACTGAGGCTTTATAAATTTAAAGAAATGCCAGACATTCAGACTGGCCACTTCAATGTGGATCTAAGTAAATCTTCAAAGTATGCCAAATCAATGATCCTGATATTTGAACAAAATGGAGTGTGACAAAAAATTTCACGAGGATCGTGAAAGTAATTTAGTTAATTAGATCCCACAATTTCTATCACTAGGAAATCATTCATTATGTTTTTACTTACTATTACTTGTTATCTCTTTGTATTAAAGATTAAAAATGTGGTGAAGTACCCAATTATTTGATTCCAAACCACTGTCATCATATTTCGACACTTCGTATCGAGGAAAAGATTTCATTCAACCCACTAATCCTAAAATGTTGGAGTAGCTGAAAACAACATTTATGTTATTTTTACCGTTTACACATGATTGAAGATTCGTTGGGATTGAGATGTCAAATGAACAGGATTACGACTGTTAGGTTTCATAGATTATCCACATTATTCGCTAAAGAATCCGACTGGCAACTCTTGAATTCTATTACAAAAAGTGATAGTTTTTACGACCTTGTTTTAAGTATCTCAAAGCGGGCTTGAATAATGAAACATGTACCCAAAAAATAATAATGTAAAACATTTAAACTTCTGAGATGAACAACTTGTTGGATAAAAATTCTTCATAGATAAATATCAACAGATGAAATTCATAATTGAAATTTCATGCTTACATAATATTACCAAAGATACATCTTTACTATTACTGTGGGTTTTGTCTAGTTATATAATATTGCATGTGCATTTAAGAGAAACAACTTATGTTTATTATTGTTCAAGATGGCCTTAAGAACGTGGTTAAGTACTTTCAGCTTTTCAAGTAGCGTCGTACGACAGGGAGATCTAATTGTGTTAAGTTCCAAACTTACCCGAGTTTGATGTCCAGCCTGCAACGATAGTGTAACCAAAGACTTTAATTAATAGTTAACTACGCTATAGGTGTTATTAAGATATTTGGTGGAACCTGAACCAGCTACTCCCACCATCTCACTGTAACTAATTTACTTATATACACTTAACGTCTTACCTAGAAGGCTAGAGGTACTTGGTCTGGTAAATCATGGCACGGGAGTAGTATCGTGAAAGTGAAACGTAATATAAAGGATATGCACGGTCTAAAAAAATGTTTTTTAGTTTTGAACATTTGATACGACGGTTTTACGGTTAGGCTTTAGGTTTTTTTGTACTTTAATGGTTTTATCTCTATAAGTATCGTTTCATGGATAAAATATAGTAATATCCTTAAATAGTTGTATTAATAAACTATTAGTTGATGCAACCCCAGAGAGACTAACGAGACAATTCATCTTCGCCTGTTTCCCTCATATAAGATGTTGGTGCACTTGTAAAATAGGAAGACGAAGGCAAACAAATCTATCCCCACTGGTAAGGCCCCAGGTAGACATCAACCACACAGATCACTCATCATTACTGCTATTCTGTCCGTCCCTTGCTTGGTATACTTGCTTCTGTTCAGCAAGCCTGTTACCTCCTCTCTACACATGCAGATTACCCGGCTGGTTTATCTGCTGAAGACGACTTGACGAACACTTTGGTTTAGATCTTAAATTAATATACTCGTTTCTTGTATTATATTCGTAATATTGTTTCAGAATGATCGAGCTGTATTTATATGTATATAATTAAACCGCAACAGTAGATTGTAATGTTTGTAGTGTGTATGTTACTCGTATCACGCACTGTAAAGTTCTAAGCCCTTGGATTAAACCATCTCATTTTAAGTGTTAGGTTAGACTTTCCTCATACTTCATTATAAATCAAATCAACACGACTGAAGTATGAGGAAAGTCTAAACTAACAATTAAAATTGAATTGTTTTAAATCCAAAGGGCTTACAACACCAAAAAACATGACACTGGTATATAAGAACAGGAAATACAATTACAATCAGTTTTGCGGTTAAATAGTTTAACCATTGCATTAAAGCAGTACGATTTTAATCTAGCTTTTACGAAGAAATCTGTCCTGTATATAGATGATTGATTTTTACATTTTTGTGGAGGCCTTCATTGAAATAGTCCGCGGCAATTACGATATAATCTATACTATAAATAGTCGTTCAAGATGAAAAGATGAAACTTTAGTTTTCTCAAGAGTAAATTTCACTTTGGCCTTAAGGTCCTCACGTGGTGAGATAACTTACCTTCATAGTTAACACGGGATTGGCAAAGTACTCTTATTGTAATATAACAGTATCAATTTGTAATTTTGAATTTGTGTATGACTTCTCATTTCTTCACAGTTTGAATCATAGAAAATAATTAATCTTTACAAATTATTTTTTAAAAGAACGTTTTCTACTTAAAATAATTTTGTAATAAAATAATTTGTTGTTCTGCATCTTAGAGTCAACCTTTTTACAGAGACAGAGGCGTGAACATAGTTACATGAAATGAGTTATAATATATTCTATACAAAAAAAAAAAACACGAATGCGTTTATGTATTTTAGCGTAGGTTCAGTAAAATAAAAGGTTATCATAATATTATTCATATACTCAACCTTCTATTCGAAAAACTACCAGATATTTTTTGCTTTCACATCAATTGCAAAGAGGTGTGAATATACTGGTAGTAAAAAAATCCGTTCACTGATGCAATTCTTTTTCAAATCAATTCAAACTTCTTTAGCCATTCTGCAATGCGTCACATAGATTGCGTTTTACAAGCATTCACCACACATATATATATCCGGCATAAACCAATACATTATCGTCTGCGCCTCGGAATGTATGCATGTAATGCAAACAATAACAAACGATGAAAATCAATCAGCTACAGTGAACATTCAAGTAGGAAAAGTTCAAACATATTTTTCTTTCAGTTTTGTTTAGGAATTCCTGTTTATAAATATTTATGTAGCATTACCCTTGTTCTCGTGTCAATAAAGTTATTGCTCAGTTTGTTCCGTACAGGCTGTAATTACACTAGGAAAACGCTCTGTTTGACGCGTTGATAAGCGAGCGCGTCAATATCTACGAACTTTCTGGCGAAAAGATTTCAATGCTAATACAAACAACAATTAACAACAATTCAAGAATGCGCATTGCAAAATTTTTTCTAATTTCCATAGCTATTATACTTCCCGACATTGTTGGATGCAGTGCAATGTGCGTTGCTAAGAATGTTCGCTGTCATGTTTTCGCCGCGGTCCGCCACCGTTACTAACAGTTATTGACAGCAATAGAAATGTAATTTCTGCCTCTAATACATATTGGATCGCGTTTACATTAGTATATCCGTGACCGGACAAAAATTTACTATAAGATAGCCACCTCACATTTTGCCGTTACTGCGTTTTAGAAAAATATTTTCGAGTAACTTTCGTGTAACTTTGCCAATATTTATCAGATCGCCATTACATTAACATATTCGTGACCGGAAAAAACTGTAGAAAAATCTGGCTATCTCATATTTTGCCGCCATTTTGTTTCAGAAAAATATTTTGCAGTAACTATGGTGTAACTTTGTAGCTTTTCGAACGATTTTGCCTCAAAACTATACACCTTCAATCCACATCGAGGCTTGTGGATGGTCCAAATTTCAAGTTGATCAGACTTTCCGTTCGACCGCTATCGACGGACATAAATAAAAAAAAAAAAAAAACAGAACGAAGTGCCATAAGAGTCAAGTGGAAACGCTCGCTTCGCTCGCTTAAAAATGCGTTAAACGTTGTTTGTAAGTTAAAACTATTATCTGGATTGGATTACTTAATGTTACGTGTAAGTCACATCATGTAATAAGCATTTTATACATTATTCTCTATATGGACAGAAAATGTGGACAGGCACAATACTACCAAAATAATCCAGTGTATATTGTATTGCCATTTTATTGATATGTCAGTACCTAATACACCTTTATCAATGCCAATAATATTGTATTAAGTTAATAATACCAACGACACATATGTGACACAATAATTATGTGGATAAAATAATACACAACGATTTATTTCGTTACATATATTATAGGACGTCTTTCAAGTCGAATCATGTTACATTAACACATTTATTTTTGTATTTTGTATACATATATTATTTAGTAAATAATAAATCTGTAGGTGTTGAAGTAGCTTTATTAACATTGAATAGGTAGGGTGAAGTATAGTGTATTTGGGGGAAGTTGGGATACCGACATACTCCAGGTACCCCTAGTTGGTTTGGAAATGGGGGTAGTAAGAATGATCTAAGATGGCCTAAAAAAATTCCCGGATTCAATGACACAAGTTTGTACGACTACTAACACAAATCACCATAGCAGCCCAGTTACTGATCGTTTGTAAGTACCAGTAAATACTTTCCACAAAACACGCGTGTTTTGACTTATCACGTTTCTCATAACATCCTGAGATGGAATTCACCAAATAGGTGACTCACAGCACCGCTTTCAATGAATTATGTCTGTCAAAAGTCCAGTGTTAAAATATCCTGCACGCAAGCTTAGTTGTCGAGACATGGCATCAATAGAAAGATGCTTGTATACATTTGCAATAGCCCACTTATACCTTATTTGTAAATATATTGAGAGATGTGTGTGAGGTTTCCTATTGAAAGTTATTCTTTTTGAGCAGAAATAAGTATTTAGTAAAAAAATAATCAAAATCAAAATCAAAATATAAACACTAGAGTATGTTTATAATCTTTTTATTAAACGCTTCAATACCAAACAACTTACGAGTTGAAAAGATGTTTGAGGTTATAGTTTAAAAGTTCTGATTTCTTTTATAGACCGGGAGTACTCTCGAACGCCGAATCATGTAATCTGCTAATTCTTAAATTCTGACTGCATCACCATGTTGGGAAGGTTTTGCGGGCTTCTTACTGGGGGATCTTTTTTCATTTCAGTAATTATTAATAGTGTATGTTTCAAGTTAAAATTATTTCTGATTAGGATTGAAAAACAAAACATAACTTAAAGGATATTATTTATATAATAATAAATAATAGTGAAAGAGCCGCAGGCAGTCAACGTATAGACTGGACACGCAAACGAGTCAATATAGATACGCGTAAAACATGATACAAATAATTAATTATTTAGAATGTATTGTATCCGAATTCAACGAAGCTAATCAAAATGAATACAATGTATTTTTATTTTTATAATGATTTATTTTCTCACTTTCTTTAAACATGATTGCAAATAGAAAATGTGTAACTCTCAACAAAATTCCAATCATTCACATTTGACTTGTTTGTCTCGCATTTACATTGCTATGTTCATATCATCATCATCCTCATCATCATCATGAAGGCATAATAATAATAAAATATCTATGGAATATCCAATTGTTTTTAGATGGACTAGTAAAATGCATATTGAAATTTTCTCATCGCGAAAGTTTCAAATTTAGAATCACGTTTACTGTTTCTTTCTCGGTAACGGCCATAACAATAATAATATAAAGTCATACTTGCTATCATATGAACTATTTTCTTTTAATTGTGATTTCAATTATTTTTTAAAGGGTTACTATATTTACTGAATTCTTAATTTTGGTTTTAATTAATTATATGTTAGGTCTCTCAAGTACGTTTTAGGTTCTCCAAAATTTCGTACAATTATTTTTCCAATAACAAGATAAAAATAATTTCCGATTGCCGCATCCACTTCGCCACAAACTGCAATTTAATAACAAAAATTGTTTTTAATTGCAATGTTGTAACCCGACAAAATTAAACACCCTAGAGGGAGCATTCAAACACTAGTCAATGTATTTTTCGTACAAGGTTCATGAAATAGGAAAAAGAAAAGAACTAAGATGTCTGCGGTAATTACTCGCTGGGGACTAATTACACAGAGACGATGAACTAAAAACTCGTTGTCATTAACGCACGAACAATTTTAAAACAGAATTTTAAATCAAATCCAGCTTCTTTTCTTTTCATCGTTTTCCCGGTCCTCTTGATATGTGCTTTAGTTACGACGAATCAGCGCATGTGTACGAGATTTGCAATGTTTCATTATAATTGACGAACAATAAAAGCTTTCAACGTGTAGCGACACTTGTTTCTATGACTCTCTTCCTTTCATAAGATAAATCGTTAAGCTATATGACTGCATTTTCAAAGATATATTATATTCTTCTCGGGAATTTCTCTGAAATCTTAAACGAAGATAAAAAGTAAAAATGTCAAGATATAACTTCGCCAAATCAACCGCTATACATACTTTGATGAAGCTAATTGGTTGGGATTTACACTGAGAGGATAATTCTGTAGCAAGGAAGATAATCTACATATTTGTTTTGATATTTATGCTCCTTTGAGCTTTGCTTCCATTGTAATTAATATACATCAAACAAATAAGAATAGTTTGTTGTATCGTCACTATTTAAAACATCTTAATCTATACTATTGTGTAGTTGACGAGCGACGGGGGGGGGGGGAGGTTCTACTATCGTCCGGGAGAGGCGAGAAGTTCTTCGCCTCAGTAGGTTCCGCTTCAGGCGTTCATAGCGAGGGTTGGCCGCCAGCCTCCAGATCTGAAACAAGACATCACGTGTGTTATGACATCATCCACTGCCAGTTATAGAGTTGCGGAGTGAGGGGTGGCTAGGTGGGGTGGGGGGGGGGGGTCCCATGACATTTAAAGCTGAATCTCCAAATACCCTGCGAGCCCCCGATGTTTGTATTTTGAATACCTTGCTTTACAAATGTCCCAAAGTAATACAAACTATATCCTCTCGTGTGGATAGTACTGCTTTATCTTATGAATAATTCTTAGGGCCGGTCTTACAATCTCCTAATAAGAAAGTTATTTGTAGCAAATAAGCTATTTGGAGGATTTCAAGGGTTTTGATTGGTGGTTGCCATGGAGAAAACAAGCTATTCGATGAATAAGTAGTTATTGGGACATTGTAAGACTGGACCTTATTCCAATAAATATTTACGTTTTTAAATATTATTTCATGTGTTGAATAAAGAGATCATGTATTGGAACAAAGACATTCACAAGGTAGAGCACTTCTAGGACATGATATTACTTTGTGACCGTATTATAGCATAATACAGAAAAGAGAGGGTCCCGCAAGGTGGGTGGACACAGTCTTAAGAGTGAAGGATACCTCTACGTCAATAATCACAGAAACGTTTCATTTTTAAATTATATCTCAAGATTGAAACACAAGATCGAAAATCTGAGAAATCATAGCACTGTGGTTTGGTAAGCCCTACAAACTGAATGATAAATGTATCTAACATTAATATTTTCTGCGGTTATTGACGTAGAGGTATCCTTCGCTCTTAACTCAGTTTGTACCCAGCCAGACAACAATCAAAATGAATCAATTTGGTGCGACTGAAACCATTCGTCTTCTGTACCTGTCATGCTAACCAATATGGCTGCTGATTGCTGTTACACTTATCTACGAATGTGACTATAAAACGTGAATTTAAATCATATACTGACTGATAACCCGCCAAAGAAAAGATCTGAATGAAATATGAAAGTATTTACAAACGCATTATATAACTTTCCTTCCACCTTGTATAGTTTGCTCGGGTTTGTGGCACTTTGCTACCTAGTCCTAAGCCTTGATGCGTGCAATATTATCTTAGATCTCATTTAATGTTCGCATACATTAATGGTGCAATATCACCTGTTCTAATATTATACACGCTACATAAATTACATAATATTATGATTAACTGATGCGATATTAATGTAACTAAATTGGTTATAAACTGCCTCATGTTATCCAAAATTTGGCTTTGATGTTTTAACAAGAGCAAAAACTGGGGTATGAATGAGAGGGGGGCTTGTCAAAGCAGGTGTTCTATGGTTATAATAATCACTATCATTATAACTAGTCTCTTTGATAATATATTATTATCGATATTCTTATTACGAACTTGTGGAAATTAAAAACATATCATAGATGGAAATATCATAATAAGGATCGAGTAATCTGTCTGCACATATAAATAAAATGTTCACCAATCCAAAAGAGCGCAAGATTAAATAAATATAATAATCTGGTTCAGATTTGTTTTGAAGATTTCAATTTTCTCATCATTGCTTAGTACTCATGTGATCAGCTCAGGTCAGAGTTAACTGAAAACAAGGTTTTTAAATCTAACTACCAAGTGAAGAATATAATACAGACAATATAGACACGCATACACGCACACGCACACTCGGTGACTAGCAAGTATTCAGCCGGTACTTGATTGGTTTCACCCAACCATATTTTTGAACATTACTATCACATGCAATACATTAAAGTTTAATTAACAAAGTTGTTTTCCCAAGCAACCACCCAACTGCAAACTGGGTATACATTCAATAACATTGTATATGAATTGAAATTACTCTAATGGATGGCTTGTAAAATACACCCAATCACATTATAAGTTTGTATTGTTTCGTTTAATATACAATTGATTAAAGTTATTACATTTTAATTTCATTTTTGTTCATTCGCCCTTAACAACGCAAATATTAATGAATAAATACACTCAATTCACGAATATATCGATGTCAAAGCCACTCCACCAAGTAGAGATGTAAAGTAACTGATATTCAATTGAGAAATTTAAAGACCATTCTGAAATAACGATCGTTAGAAGTTAGAACTATGGTGTTACTATGTAAGAACTATGGTGTCACTATGTTAGAACTATGGTGTCACTAGATTAGAATCAAAGTAACTTTTACCTGGACGGTACGTGAAATAATACTCGACCCCACACATCAAACAATTCCTTAATTATTTCTTCAGACAGATCGTGACAACACAATTTAAATTTGAAGGGCTATACCAAGTTTATATCTGTAATGCCTCAGTCATTATTGACTAATTAACAATTAATTTACATTTATCTAATTTTATGCTTTATTTTGTCGCTGCATGTATATTCTTGTCTTGCGAATCTTATCATAGGAAATGTGTATATATTCACTATCCACATCGTTTTCTCTCAAACAACAGTCGAATTGATCAATTTTCTATTTTGCAAGTCAGAATTTAAGAATTGTCTAATCCCATTCTAAGAATCGTAAAAATACGAATATATTTTTCAATAACAATAAAACCTCTTCCCGAAGTCAAAAATTAATAGATATGACGAACAATGTGAACTGTGACTTTATTGTTGGTAAACAGAATATAAGGGGTAATAAAGTTAAAACTAGGAAAACGCTCTGTTTGACGCGTTGATAAGCGAGCGCGTCAATATCTACGAACTTTCTGGCGAAAAGATTTCAATGCTAATACAAACAACAATTAACAACAATTCAAGAATGCGCATTGCAAAAATGTTTCTAATTTCCATAGCTATTATACTTCCCGACATTGTTGGACGTCGTGCAGTGTGCGTTGCTAACAATTTTCGGTGTCTTGTTTTCGCCGCGGTCCGCCACCATTACTCAGTTATTGACAGCAATACAAATGTAATTTCTACCTCGAATACGTATCTGATCGCGTTTAAATTAGTATATTCGTGACCGGACAAAAATTTAATATAAGATAGCCACCTCACATTTTGCTGTTACTGTGTTTCAGAAATATATTTTCGAGTAACTTTTGTGTAACTTTGCCAATATTGATCGTATCGCCATAAAATGAACATATTCGTGACCGGAAAAATCTGTAGAAAAAACTGCCTATCTCACATTTTGCCGCCATTTCGTTTCAGAAAACTATTTTGCAGTAACTATGGTGTAACTTTGTCACTTTTCGAACGATTTTGCCTCAAAACTATACACCTTCAATCCACATCGAGGCTTGTGGATGGTCCAAATTTCAAGTTGATCGGACTTTCCGTTCGACCGCTATCGACGGACATAAAAACAAAAAAAAACAAAAAACAAACAAAAAAAAAACAGAACGAAGTGCCATAAGAGTCAAGTGGAAACGCTCGCTTCGCTCGCTTAATAAAATAAAAAAGTAAATTTTGAAATATTTCAACAAGTGGAATTGTTCCCAAATCCCAATTAGAACGTAAACTGGGATAAGTATCGTACGTGAATAGTACCTTAACTAACCTTGAACTAACCAATTAGTTTAGAATTATTTTTTTAATTATATAAGTTTTCTGACCATTTGACTCGTTCTTACTTAATCAAGATCATGAAGTAAATTAACAGATAATGTGTAAACAATTTAAATAAATAAAATCTTAATCTGGTTCTTTAAATATGTTGTGCAACATATTTTACACACAGATTATGTGTGCATTAAAGTTCAGGGATTGAGGTGATAGGTTCATTGTTTCGAATGTGTGTGATATTATGTCAAAAGGAATTGGAACGTCGCTGAAATTTGGATCGTGTGGAGTCGCGTTATTGTCCAAGTGACAAGAGTGAGTGAGTTCCTGTCTCTCAAGACGCAGAACTCGTAGTCTTGTCACTCAGTTGTTCTCCACGACCGGGTTTCACGGCAGCGTGGAGGATCGACCACATGAATAATTAATAACAAAAGCTTAAGAGGTTTGGTAAACACCACGTTGTCACGTCGCCTCACATCTCACAACGTTACAACCCTGCCTGCTACTTTGATGTATTGAAAAGCCCATATCACACTACAATTGGAATCGTAGACTGGAGTCGCCAATTGCAATCACAATCTACAATTATCCAATCACACTTGACCAGCTGTAAATCCTAAAATCGTTTAACTAAGAAATAAATTCAATAATAATAACTAATAAGACAAGCCTTAATCACAAACAAATATATAATTAAACTTATTGGCTCTTTGTTTCCATTAAAGTAGTTGTTGCTTGAGGTTATGTTGTGACAGTGCTCAATTAGTATTTAACCGTTCTCCTTCCTGATTGGTTCACGTGACTCGGATCTACGATTCCCAATCTTATTTTAGAGCTCGGTCTTTAAAAAGATTGCAACCGTAGACTGGCCGAACTGAGCTACTGCGCATGCGCCGCCAATCGTAAGCTCGAATCTACGATTGCAATTGTCAGTTCGGAACCTAATGTGATATGGCCTAAAGCAATTCAATCCTAGTATGATCAACACGCTGAACAAATCACGGTTTATAAATCGTTACAGTTGTAACAGTCTTTTGAACCCTGCAGTAGCCTACCGATCACCCATTCCATTGCCTGTACCCCTTACCTACCCCTACTGCCGCGATAAGCGAGGAGATAGTGAAAGACAGCGGGGGACACGAGGTCAGAGTGCGAGCCGTAAACATCGCGACGACTGAGTCGGATTAAAAGCACGCTTGGCTACATTGCGTATACAGCATTGTAAGTGCGTGGTCTAAGTGTATAGAAGCACTTCTCGCGGCACTTAATTGCATTAACTTTAATAAGATTGCCGAGTGCGTTTATTTAACATAGTTTAAGTTTTGGTATGTTGTTATTAGTGACGGTCGGGAACTGATACAAGTATACCATTGGTAATCAAATATTCAGTGGTGCTCCACTGTACGTCAGTACAAATACCGAGTGAGATAATTACATATAAGTACTATCGCTTAACTTCAGTGACAACCGCCGATAATCATCGCCCCATATCTTCATCACCCCCCCCCCCCAACGATTCTCCAAGACATCGCTTCGAGATCGCCCACATCGCCATCATCCATTGCCACCCACCCCACTGGAAACATCGTTGACGACGTGCTGAGGAACCCGGAGGATGAGGGTGAGTACAGACAATCATCGTTTTATTTATTCGTTTCACTATTGAACTGTTAATCACGGCCAAGAAGTGGCAATAAATAGGCCTTATTTATTGCCATTAATTATTCAGGCTTATTATAAAGATCTAATGGACATTACCTTCTTATACGTTATCTACCTCAATTTATTACGTAATCTTATTTATATTATTGTTGTTTAATAAGAACTTCATTGATCGGTGGAATACGCGTCACTCGCTCTCGCGACCTGCCGAGTCGGTGAGTCATCGGACGTTAATAACAGCACGCGGTATTGCGATCAAATGACTTTTGTTTTGATTTGTTAAGTTGTTGACCCAGTGACGACGTAAGCCGGCAACAGCTGATCTACCTGGCTGAGGACATTATTTTTGGGTTTTATTTTTATGTAACATATTGTGGTATTATTATTGGGAAAGCGTATACTTAACATACATGTATTGTTTTATGTGCGTATATGGACAAATAAACATTGTTCATGATAGGCTTATTCCAGAGGTGTTTATTCCAGCTACAAGTGTACGTAAATTTAGGAAGGCCATGGATACTGCCGATACGCGGCTGGTGAATGCGTGTTTTGTTTATACCGTGATTGGTTTCGAGTGCACGTTCTGTCTGAAATATCTACATTCTATTTATAGTGTAACTGCTAGGTTGATGAGGATTCTTGTTGCTTGATGTATCCATTATTGCAATCTTTCTATTCGAGACGATAACACGTGATAGATGAAGACGAAGGACAGTTACAAAAAAAAACATTCGAACTGTTCGTGCCGCTTAGTGGTTTGAAATGTATGTATTCATTATTTTAGTTGCTCGTTTGAATGATCAATATGATCTGGTTTTGGATTCCATACTCGTCCCAGTTCGAGCGCTGAGAGTAGCGGAGACACGTGTGTTGTCATTCATCGGTCTGCATTCATCACGTGATTGTCACGTGGCTTGTTCTTGAGGCCAATCAACATTCCGTGGGTTCGTACCCATCTTTTATCCTTCCGTGCATCTCTCCTTCATCTCTCCTTCCTGTACCGTTAATTCCCATCACACTTCAAGAAAGCCAGTCAATGAAAGACAGCCGTTAACCGTAAGTCAAGATAAACATAATTCCACAATAAAATATTTAGTCCACTTTTCAGGCCAAACTCAGCCGCAATAAGAAACTAAGAACCATTCTAATTCGAACCCACGTCTTTAGGTGCCGTACGCTTAGAACTTACGCCCCAACCCCATCAGCTACCGCGAAAATCAAATGAAGTCAATACGTAAATATATGCGACGTCGTCAAGATAGAAATATATGGTCCAAGTGTCCAAGAAAAATGGCTTAAATTAGAAAAAAGTGTATCTTACCACTTAGACTGTATTTATTTCGTTATTGAATTGACTTCGTGAATGTGGATGGACGCATTGAATACTAATTAGAACAGGCAAGAAGAAAGAGGCGTGGGAAGTATGACAAGAGAAAAATTATTGTATTTATCGATGTATGAAACTAAATGTGTGTAATGTAGGATTGTCTGAGACGGTTAATTCGGTATGTGATAATATCCCAGTCCTCCTTTTGATAATCATTTAAACGGGTGTGTTGTTAGTTGTACCTGTCCCCGATAGAATTTTGTTAATCCTAAAACAGCATTGCGTACACATTTTAGGAGAAAATATATATACGATAACACAATACTCACAATATTAATTTTACAATGTTTTACAATAGCACAAGAAAAATAAACAGAACGCAGTCAAATTAAAATTTCTAAACTAACAGTAACTAAAAACAACTGTTACGATTTTGACGAATTTGTCACAAACTTATTAAATGTGAAAACACTTTTACTTAATTTATTTCATAATACTATTACACAATTAGAGAAAAATTTAAACTATTTAAAATACTTTTAGTGCACAGTAAAAATGAATACTTGAACAAGTCCAACCTAGATTTATGTGAATGAAATAAAACTTGTTTTGCACGACCGTCTTAAATGACAATCTAATAAATGAGGACACAACAATTGATCAACAATCAATGTTGAAAGATAATAATCTATAGTTTGTGAAACATTTACAACATAATGTTATTCTGAATTTATACGCACTGATTAAAATGTATTTAACATGTGCCTGGACGTTCAATACATTATAATTGTATTGAGGTAAATTTCAATAACCGATTGAGCGTAAATGACAAACAATACTGATTATTAACTCGAAACATTGTCACGCACTTGGGCATGACAATGAGCTGATAAATGTGGCTAGAGGATAACATAACATAACTGTCACATGCAAACAGTGGCGTATCCAGGAATTGGGAAAGGGGGGGGGTCAACCCATATTATAGAGAGTGGAACCGAAACATAATTAGCCCCCGAAAAAATTCTCGTCAAGGTCATTTTAGTGCAAATCTGTGCGTTTTACAGCGGCTAACTGAAACAAGATTACTCAGTTTCTGGCAACACATTTGGTCATTTTTTGGTCACACACACGGTCATTTTCCATGTTTCCTTTGCAAAAGGGGGGGGGGGGGTTTGTCGCCCCTCCCTCCCCCCCATGTATACGCCACTGCATGCAAAGGGCATTTGACGTGATGCAACGTTACACAGACACACTGCAAGGGTATAATAACCGTAATAACCGTATCGTTGTTTTAGTATCGCCCATTGGTCCTGAGCGCTTTACTGCTGCCTCTAACATTTAACGTCCAAGTTTTGACACGTGTCTTTCTACTTTTTATGATTTCTCAAATCGACTTGTGATTTGATGACTTTGGTGGCGCAATCGCTTTCAGAAAGACGATAAAAACCATTTCCACAAAATCCTTAAACTCGGTAATAAAATCTGTTCCTACAATTTATTTACGTGTATAACGGATTTATTTATTTTAATTGTTCACATACAATTTAATATGGTATCACCAGCATATGTTACAATACACCATGTTAAAAATTATCTAGACTGAGTTATGGCGTTTTTCAATGGACTGAACTCAGTGCTCACTGCCCGTCTAGTGTAATGTTGTTTTAATTGTTCAAGGCGCACTCATTGCGGTCCAGTACAGAAATTGGAAAACATTATAAACAAAGGTCCTCTAAATCTTGAATGTCAACCAAACAAAATAATTAACAACTAGTTTTCACATGTTATATCAAAGTTCATTGATATACATCATCGTTAATATCTATAACCATGAGTTTATATTTTTAATTGTTTTGTATTGTTGTAGTTGAAGAAGAACGATGATTGAAACCTATATTAGGTTGGAATTCATAGTCGTCCCCTACACATAGGGGCGCCCATTGTTACCAAGTTAAAAATTGTTTGCATGTTATTTCCCATAAACAAAACAAATCCATAGCAACAATGGGTGCCCCTAGGTGTAGGGGCCGAGTGTCTTAGATCATTTTGAAAATTGTCGAAAAAACCGTGATGAAATTGCCCAGCGTGTAATTTTAATACAAATCTAAATCAAATAACTAACTATAATATAATGATCCTGCATATACTCGGTCCATGCACATCATTACATACGGTTGTTGGTTAATAAAGTCCCTCAGGCTATTCAACGATTGATTCTAAACAGTCATGTACATTTAAGCAAAACACAAACGCGAACAACTGAAACGCCGAGTTGTTGTGTTTGCTATAAGGACCATAACGGGTTACGGCCCGGATTCATATAGTATCCCTTACATGGGGGAAGCCCCTGTTGTCTTGTAGAAAATAGGATGTATAAGACAAGGTTTCCCTACCTTATGGACATATCTGTATTTGTGAGCCAAGTCGTGTGCAAGTTGCTTTTGCCGTTGAATTTTTATGAATGTTTCTTCTGAAATAGCTGTTGGTTGCAAATTGAAACATTGTACATTGTACGGGTTTACTAACGAGTGTTGTGAATAATTTAGATAATACATTGTTATCTTTTAACTTATCTACACGTTTTGGGTGGTCATTTTTATTTTTTATTTTCTCTGTTTTTTAAACGGTTAAATAGACTAACAACGTCTTGTCTTCATCATCTTATAAATTGTAATTACTCTTGCTTATTACCTTGGTCATAACAATATCGTGCTTCCGTGAGTTGATTAAAGATTATGATAACAAGCATTTTCCACACGAAGGTGACTATGCCCTGATTGAGCGCTTTAAATGCAGGTCGAGTAACGTAGTAACGTAAACCGTAAGAAGTTTATCATTTATTTCGCATTAGTGTTTAATGCGTTATCCAGATCGCATAATTTAGCCTATTCTATCGAAATTCCACCTTTTGAGGTTTGTTACTATATTTTGAGGAGCTGTTATTTAAGGTTTCAAGCAACCTAAACCTCCGTCACGCGTATTTATTTACGAAAACATCCTGAGAAACTTGTTTCTCCTTCATTTTGTGTGAAATGTGTCTATAGTCTGTTCACGATGAAATATCGTTGAACCCACATTTATAGCGCAGATGGGTCGCCGACTGAGACATGACGCTCAACCTCATTACATTACGCTTGTGTTGTGATACAACAGAGAACACCCTCTCTAGTGTCAATGAAAATAGACACAAAGACAACAGAGACCTTATAATAATATAATTTATGAAGGGTTCTGGATATGACTACCGGTCAACACAGCCTCATTAAAATGCCTACAACAGAATCGTCTGATGTTAGTTTCAGTGTAGAACATAATAGTTTATCATGTTACATGCATAATGGTTTTGATATACCCTACGGCATTTGTCTTATGGTTGGTTGCAACACAACATCGAGTGAGTTTGTCCCCAGCAAACGAACACGCACACAATTTTATTATGACTAAATCCCAGCATTCGCCATAACGACTGAGGAAAATTTCGGAAAAACCTTCAGTCAGGACTGCCGGTGGTCGAAATCAAACCGGTGACCTCCCGAATTAGAGCTTCACGTCTTATCGATGAGCTACCTCTATCGGTATACAAAATTTCGGCTTTCGTACATAAACACAACTAGTTTATCCCCCCAGGTTAATCTCTTTAAATGCTCTTTCCACTCCTTCACCGGAGTATTTCAAACCTAAGTATCGTGAATTCAACGTGCGTTTCTCTTTTGTATCAGATATGAAATATCTATTAAATATTTTATTTACATTATTCCATGGTACAAGCGAGCGTGCCTACTCATGTGGATTACCACTTATCTCCGTATGTGTTTTTATTCTCTCCCAGGGTCAGATGGTGAGTGATGGTGAGTTATAGGGTCGCAGTTATGTCGAGCTAAGACGTCCATGAACAATGTCAGTATGCTTAGGCTTATATATGGTTAAGAGCGAAGGGTACCTCTACGTTAAAAACCCCAGAAAATTTACATTTTAAAATTATATCTCACGAATGCTACTCGAAATCGAAAATCTGAGTCAACAGCGCACTGTGTTTTGGCAAGCCCTACAGACTGAATGACATTATAACAATTAGCGTACCGGTACCGGTAGTTATTTTGATTATTTAATCGATAAAAAGTAATAAAATTAATTATAAAATAAACCTTACGGATTATAATGTAAGACATATTTTGAGCTTTCAGTATATGATGTAGGTCTTACTAAACCACAATGCGCTGTTGATACAGATCTTCGATTTCGAAGTGTGTTCTTGAGATATGATTTAAAAATGAAAATTCTGTGCGGTTCATATTTGCATTTATTCCAACGACTCGAATGCATTTTCTGAGTGAGGTTTTTGATATGGAAATATTCTCATTCTCCACCGTCGGATAAGTGTCCACGTACGAGACCGTGCGTCGCCTGCGCAAAGTTTCTTCACTCGAGTTGCACGCTCGCGCAATTTGCCCAAGTTAGATTATATGCGATGAGCACCATCCCCCTAGGTATAGTTTGCCAAACATTGTACCGTGCTAGTGCGATAATTGAGCTATGTGTGTGTTATCAATTATTTCTTAGGCAGTGACCAAAATCGCCGAGCAAGAATATTTCGTGAAACAGCATCAAAACCAAACTCATACTGACCATTCTGATTCTACAATTAATAATGTTTGCGGAAGTAACATTTGTTAATGAGAAACCTACGTTCACTGAACAGTTGAAAGAAAAGTTGTTAGCTTGTAGGCTACTCTTTGTTTTTCGTGAATTTGCCTTATAAAATTAAAGAATATTACTATAGAAAGTACTTCATAAAAAGGAGGAGGAGAATCATAATAACTCGCAAAGCTCAAACTGTGTTGCCCGAAGGCGCATTCGAGGGGAAGGGAGGGTAGGAAGGGGGGCATTTTTTTACATCACCTCCATCTATGTTCAGAAGCTCGTGTTGTCAACATCAATGTCAACATTATTTAACAGTTTTTCTACTAAGTTATTTGACGGTAGGTGAATATTACTCTAAAGTCATTTTCCGGGCTCGTGTGAAGACAATTTCTTCATGTTTTCCGTCTTCGGCGCATAAGGCTCTATCCCAGACCCTTTTTTACATTGAGAATCTAGTAAATATCAATTCACCCGTAAAGCCCGTCCAGGATAAGATCATGAATGCGTTACTAATGTGGGCTAGTATATTGTTCATACTGTTGGCCCTTGAGTGCAGTAAATGCAACACTGTTGTGCAATGGGTGAGAACATTTGACTCAGTAGGTCCTCAAAAGTTAATTGTATTTATTACATTATTTCATAACATGTTTAATTCATTTCACAAGTATTCCGTTAATTATGATTAATTAAAATGAAATACTTTATATAAAACCTAGTAGTTGGACTATACACTGTTCCTTGTCAAGATCAAACAATTAAAACCGCAATATTTCGAGCCCTAATCAGAGCTCTTCAACGGGAGAAAACAAACTCAGTTTGTTTTCGCCCGTTGAAGAGCTCTGATTAGGGCTCAAAATATTGCGGTTTTAATTGTTTGATCTTGACAAGGAACAGTGTATAGTCCAACTACTAGGTTTTATATAACGTTTTTACCTGTTCTACTATGTTTCCATCTTTTAATTATGAAATATTTTGTTGTGACTTTGATGTTTTTCATACCATCAGTTGCAATGTTGTCACTTTATGTAAATGTGTTTAAACCCATTATAAAAACATTATTATTTTCTATTATAGAACAACCAAAACATATCGCTATTTCAAAGTTAGTATTTTGTGTCTACAACAACTGTTCACAATCATCATAAAAATGGGAGAATCATAATATAACATTAACCGTATTCAGTCACATCCAACATGATGCGACTCTGTGTGTACATTTATCTCATACAAGGCACCTTATTGTTCATATATGCCTCCACACTAGGCCCAAAACTAATTACGCGCAAAAAGTACAAGATATCATCTGTTGTACGAACGAAAACACTCAAACATGTGTAAACATTTGTTTCTCTCTTCCGCTGCTCCGCATCTCGACTACACTATAGTGTAGCACTGCGGAGAATCGTAAACCACCGTGCCAGGTTAAGTGGGGGTGGGTGGTAAAGTGATCCCCCCTCCCCCCAAGAGTGGGAAACAGCGCGAAGTATCCGAAGCACCATTGTGAGGAGGGTTTAACGAGACTGGGAACATCAAGATGACGGATACAACATCCTTCCCTACCCCAAGGCGGTCCTACTGATGACGGTAGATTGAAGTGCCCTTCTTCTTGTTCTGTGTGAACTCACGCGAGGCAACTCGCCACGCAGAATGTGTTGGCAATCCCACTTCTGAGAGCTTACAGAGATGAATGATAAAATGAGTAGTTGATAGAGATGGCTCAGTGCTAGCACGCAAGTTCGATTCTCACCACTGACAATCTTGTTCCAGGTTTCAACCTGTTTTCCATGGTCGCAATTAGCGGATTTCAGTTAGTTATACGAAAATCCTTTTGAAGTTACTTATAGCTATTAATTACCCATAGATACTGGAGGGCAATATTAGCAGTACATTGGCTTTGTCGGTCTGAATTGGATTACAATAACACACATAATAGACAACACATCCTGAGGTTAAACAGCGATGAATCAGATGTTTCTCAGGGTCAAGGTAACGGCCTATCAGGCTTCCAAACAAACATTTCTATCAATACTACATAATAAATACTGCAACATATTATTTCGAGTTAGTAGTTAGACTTTTTCATCATAATATTATTCTCTCCGCCCTATCACACATTTATATTAGGCTATTTTGAAACGAATGCGACCAACCTCACGACTGAAAATTATAGAGTAAAGAAAATAAAAGTCAAGGCCTTATAATTAACAACAATGTATGCCACAAGTCGTCTCCTACGTAGAAGGTGAACTATTATCGCTTACAACGTCAGCTTTACTTGCAGTGAGTGCTTGTTCGTGTTAATTACCTGGCGACAGAGCCGGCGTGTGTAACAGTTGAGTATGATAGATTCGCATCATTTAGGTGATTTCGACTACTGTTTTTTAGTTTGCCATTTACTGACGAAAACAGGGATGAATTTCTGGTACAAGCTTGTAGTATTTATTTAAAATAGTTTTTGCTTGATAGTATTGCTGTAAAATTGTGTTCAGCAAAATTTAGATATACTTACAATTTAGCTCATTGTAACAGCTGTAGTGACTCTGAGACATATATTTATAAGCAGAAGCACTCATGCCAGAATCTTCGTTCACAATCTTGAGTAAATCCATATGAAGGAACCAATACCAAAGTCACATTTTCACTTTCTAGTGATAAATCAATTTTAAACTTTGAAGCTGTACAACTGTAACAACAACAGCAGTAAGTTTGGGCACACGTTCCTCCTGCCGAGCCTGCCGAGCCGACGAGCAATTACAATGCCTACTTTGATCGTTATTCCCTAGAACGCAATGAAGCAATTGATCGTTCATCCATACAGGTCGTATATTCAAATGCCTATAGCGCCGGAGCTTGATATTTTTTCTGCAATTTATAATTCTAATTATGTACTCATTATAAACTACAACTTGCGATACATACTCAATTTTGAAAAAAAAGTGATCGTTTTTTCCCTGGACCCTTCATTTGAATTTAATAATTAATAACTATATTTGCATAAATATCTTTGAGAAACGTCTGTTTGCAAAGATGTTTGCGTATTATCTGCAAGTGAACTTTAATGTTTACTGAAGTGAATTGAACTTGTAAGTTACAAAAAGAGAAAAATAAATAAATATACATAAAAATAAAATTAATGTAAGTGCATTATGCATGAATTTTTCAAAGAAAATTAAGTAATTTGAAGGAAAATGAGAGAAGGATGCCTTTATGAAATAAGGTAGATTGAGGAAAGTTAAAATAATCTGCCCTTGGTAATTTGGTTGAGACGAAAAAGATTCGCGAGCGTACACGATATAATTTATGAGTTTGTCTATGAAAAGTCGTAGTTATCCTGAGTAATAGCATTTCATCCACTAAAATACACTTTTAAAAGCTTACTTCTTTTATATTAAAGTACTACTCAACTTTGGGATATGGATGGTTCCAAATGAACTTAACTTTCCCAAAGTTGCATTGCATCTATTTATAGCTAATTCAGTAATGAAACTGATTTACAAAGGAGGACGCTATTTAGAACTATGCAATTAATAAGAAAATCGTCATAAAACAGCAAGGATAACAAATCATTTATCAACAAGCTAAACAATTATTTATAAAGAGATCAAGAGAAATAAAAATTAATTGTACATTTTTGTATGTAGATTTAAATTTTATAAAAACACATATAAGAGAAAAATATAATATATCAAAAATCCATAGAAGTGTGAAGTTCTGTATTTATAAAGTCGTAATCAAGGCAATGACATTAACCGGCTCACTCACTACCATGTGGAGTAATTGGTCTATTAATTTACACCGCCCTTCCTTTATGATGCAAATCCTGTGAATCCACATCGCAATACAATTGGGCTCATTGACTCTGGCGGCCACGAACCAATGAGTTGTGTACACATGTGCTCACACGAATTATTGCAGTCTAACGCTAATGAGTCACGCATTACATTCAATTGAATACTCACTAACTCGTCCCTACAAAACACATGCACTGAAACTCTGTTTGTATCTAAAATACAATTGACGGATTTGAAGCACGAGGACAAATATCATTATCATATAAAAGTATGATTATATGATTGTTTTGGCGTTCACAAAATGTGTTGGCTAGAAAATACCCGTTATGTTTTAATTTAAAATAGATTTTCAATTCATTTAATTATACATTGTATATTATTATGTTCTCAGTGTTTTTTTGAAATTGATACATTTTAGATTCAATTAAAAATCATAATGATATGTTTCCTAAATTGATTTTTATTTCAAACGTATTGGTTAATACATTTATCTTAATTATTTTCATGGTTTCATCGTAAACTACAGCCAGTATAATATTTCCAATTATGATGTCTTATGGGCAGACTAAATAACTGTATGCAACTCTAAAGGGCCATTCACGCTAAAACTTTAACTTAAACTTATAAGGTATGGCTATGGATATTGTATGCTGCTGTTCATGCTTCCGACTTAACTGTAACAGTTAACTTAACCGCTAACTCAAACTTTAGAAAGTTTGCAAACTCCAAACTTTATCTTAAGGATTGTTAAGTTAAACCAATCAGAGGGCAGCCGCGGGTGCGAGGGTGGGTAAAGACGTAAAGGAGGCCATCCTAAGACGTCTTGTCATTGGTTGAACTTTGATTTCTACTTGGCAACGTGAACAGCACAAAGTTTTCTGCGCTAAGTTAAATGAATAAGTTTAAGTTTAAGTTTTAGCGTGAATGGGCCTTAATAGATGCCACCGCTGATGTAAAAGTTTATTAACAACTCTTTAAACAAACTGTTTTTACTTATTAGAAGTAGAAGCACAGTAGGTAGAAGTAATGCAATAAGTATGATGTGAAGCACTTCAGCTGTTCTCACATTTATCATTGTCATTTCTCAGTCTCTAAAGTGTTAGACATTAATTACATTCGGATGAACCTGAGTTGATCATTACGCGGGAACACAGAATGACAGATCGAAACAAAATGAGAGCACCGCTTCTCCGCTCTCTTAAGTTTTTCACTCAAGATATATTGTTATGATCTTATTTCGCGGTTTTAATTTCTCAGGAATTGTATAAGGAAAACCATTTTGAAACAAATTAAGAATACTGTAAACGCAAATGAAGACGAATCTCCAGCGAGATAATTCTTGGGCAAACAAAATTATTTATAAATCACAATTAAAATGTAGAATTGCTTGTTTCCGCAAATAACAAACGTTTCTCCTTTAATTGTTTTATTGTCGAATCAGTGTATAGGCCCAACTGTTGACTGATAAAATGTACCTACAAATTTGTGTCAAAATGAAATCAAAACAAATTGAATTTCATTCAAATAAATACAGTTTGTATTTGTTTATCCAGTCGGCTTCAAAAACTGATTTTCAGTGACAATTCACAATTTATTATGTGCCTCGTTGATACAGGTATGGCGGCTTAAGTCGCTGTTTATATAAATACACCAGTACCATATAGAAACATTTTTAATTCCCAAAGTAAGACCAAAGCTAGATATGTAAGCGAATTATTATGGCATGTGTTTTTATTATTTAATTCTTGTGTGTTTCAATTGATGAACGTAGTTTATTTATATGCTTTATATTGGACTTCCACATTATCATATTAAATTAGTATGAATATTATATTAAATAAGCTTTATGAGTCATCTGAATCTGCAATAAAATCAAAGACACGTTTAGAAGGTTGGGTTGGAAAAGGTCAAACAGTCCATTGTAATTAAAAAGTTTCCATAGCCTTTAGCAGCTGCTGGGCTAATCAGGAAATTAAGCGTTGGAGCTATTCCCCATAATGATAATACAATTATCTTAGCACACATAAGGTAAACGATTTTAAATTAGGTATATAGGTTTTCAAAACCTGTATTAAAACCTTACACGATACTTTCCTTGGGTACAGTCTATGAAGCAATTTTTCATTTACTGAAGATATGTATTGCATCAATTGAATATCAATCACGTAACAATCCGTTTTGAAAATGGAACTCGCTCGATTTATGATAAGAGTATTATTATATATTGAAGGGAAATATTTTGAAGAAGGCTGAATGATTGATATGGACTGCCCGATGTTTAAGCGCCGGGATGCCCGATGTTTACTCATGCTAGGGGTGTCAGACGAACGATTTACATAACTGTTACAAAGTGCATGAAACATTCAAGTCTTGGATCCAATCACTAAATAATTCATATCATTAATATGAAAAATAGGTCAAGATGTCAAAATCACTAAATAAATTTTATGCGTGACTATGGAAAACTTATATCAGCAATGCAAATTCGTTGGAATTTAATACCGGTCTGAATAAAAAATATAACTTGCACACTTATGTTTGCATTATATGGACAGCCTGATTTATATTATTGCGTAAACAAACTCTTACATTCGGTAACTAAATTCAATCACTACTGTATAATATTACTTGGAAAGCAGGAATGATCTTAGATATTGGATACAGAAAGTGCTTATAGTATGCCTACTTTGTAACCATTTACCTTAAAATTTGACCGATAATGTAAAATAGATCACCTGTTTAAATCACTTGTCAGTCTGTTAAGATATTGTAGCCTAAAGCTAAAACCTTGCTAAGAGCTTTGACATAGAATGAAGGTGTGATCTCAAAACTAAGCACCAACACCCGTAGCTAGCGTTCGCTATACTTGACACAGTAAAATTACCCGGCACCTCCACCAAAAAGCGAGTTGATTTAGATAAAGGCTTAACATAATCCTTTATTAGCTTTAAATCCGATAAAAATGTGACACATTGATTTTATTCAAATTTCGAATAAAATAATTAAAATAAATATTTTGATGAGTACGTAATTGTTGTTGCCGTCACACCACAAAGCCCACGTTAAGGAGTGAGTTGACAATAGTTGATTATTTTTGTATTACTTGAACATTGCCAGGAGTCGGTAAATAATTTAGCAACTACTAAAAAACATTTAGAACCAACAAACACGCATTTATAAAAATCTTAACCGAATCTGCTAAGTGTTACGTGTTAACTTATGTACATGGTTGGTTAGGTCCAAGAAGTAGTAGCAGCTTCGGTGGCTCTGCCTCGAACAGTTGGCACAACGTCTCTTGTACCTGCATACCTTCAAACATACATACATACATCATACCTACATACATACATACATACATACATACATACATACATACATACATACATACATACATACATACATACATACATACATACATACATACATACATACATACATACATACATACATACATACATACATACATACATACATACATACATACATACATACATACATACATACATACATACATACATACATACATACATACATACATACATACATACATACATACATACATACATACATACATACATACATACATACATACATACATACATACATACATACATACATACATACATACATACATACATACATACATACATACATACATACATACATACATACATACATACATACATACATACATACATACATACATACATACATACATACATACATACATACATACATACATACATACATACATACATACATACATACATACATACATACATACATACATACATACATACATACATACATACATACATACATACATACATACATACATACATACATACATACATACATACATACATACATACATACATACATACATACATACATACATACACACACACACACACACACACAAACATACATACATACATACATACATACATACATACATACATACATACATACATACATACATACATACATACATACATACATACATACATACATACATACATACATACATACATACATACATACATACATACATACATACATACATACATACATACATACATACATACATACATACATACATACATACATACATACATACATACATACATACATACATACATACATACATACATACATACATACATACATACATACATACATACATACATACATACATACATACATACATACATACATACATACATACATACAAATATAAATAATCAAGTAAATAAATAAACTTGTATTTAATTTATTGTTTGCCCACTTTGTTACAAAGGGCTGATTTTCAATGGGTGATATTGTATATTTATTATGTGTTTCCTAATATGACGGCTCCAAAGTCACCGTTCACATAATATACAATTATATACAACAATATCACAATGGTAAATTTCAGTCAATGTCCAAAGTGAAAAGCCCCAGCCCGAACCGAGAATCAATCCCTGGACTTCTGCATTGGAAGCAGAAATGAACCCACTAGACCAACAAGTCACACAATGAAGAATATCAACAAACTCTAAAAAACGTTCATCATCTTGGAAAGATTTTATCGCCTACGTCCTTTGTTTTGAAACTTAACTGATATTTTATGGTCAAGAGTGTAGGCCTACCATCAGCGATTAGAAGGGTCGGCCTGTGAAGCTCACGCAACAGGCATTCAACATTTGATTACTGAGGCTTTATAACCTCTCGCTATGACAAGGAAGTTTAAAGTACTTAGCACGAGCGCTTGCACGGGGAGGAAATCCACTAACCATCATATACGTTCTAAATAGAAAGTTGTATATCTCGAGGCTGCTGGCTGACTATGAGTCTGTGCAGTAGGAGCAAAATATTATGACATGCAACAACAATTACAAAACATGAGATGTTAAAGTGACATGGTTATTCTACTTCAAGTTATTCACTGTTTGACGCTAATTCAGTTGTTTCTAACATTAACTTTCATGTTGCTCCAGGAAATACAAACAACTCGGTAATGTTAAGGGCAGTCAAGAGTCGCTTAAACTTTCATGTGTCAATGGGTGACAAGTCACATGTCACAATATAATATCAAACATGTAAATTATGATAATGTTTCAAGGAAGTATTACATTTAACATGTTTTCCCTTAGGTATCAAAACGTAACTTGCATCTATTATGAATACCGATAGAGTTTGATAGGAAGGTCACCGGTTCGCTTCCGGTCACCTGCAATCCTGAAAAAAGGGGTTTTCTGAGATTTTCCTCAGTTGAAAATACTAATGCTGAGATTGAATCCTACTTTAACAGCTCTCGGGCATTCCATCCCAATTATCCAAACAACTTAACATACCGAATTAGTTACCAGAAGAGGGGTATGTAAGGTAAAGTTAGTGTGGACCCTATAACAGGTATTGCTACGAGAAATTATTAATTATTATTATGAATGGCAGTGAGTGTGTGTTTGTCCTCGCCTGGCATTTTGCTTTTGACATCTTTCAAACAACGCCTTAGAAAGAAACCATGAATAAACTCTAACGGTGATATTTGAAACGTTAAAACTTAAACGCATGGAAGGAAGAGAAGACCCAGGAATGAAATATGTTTTCCTAAGTTGGAGAGTACGAAATCGCGTTCATGCAGTTTTGCACGTCAGAGGTCCCCTGGGAAGAAGTCAACCAACCAGCTCTGTGGCGCTCTTTTCCACCTTATCTTTTTCTTTCTTCAAACATTCCTGGATATTTTCCATTTGAAGAGGGACTGATCCTCTAGCTGAGGGCTGAGCGCTCTGCCTCCCACATCAACACATCAAACACATTCTTCGTTCAGAGGACATAACTTGCGGTGATCGCTTGACGGTGGGACTTTCAGAATATTAGCAAACATTTTACGGCCTTTTAATGATGAGGTTGATAAGGTAGGAGTTTAATTTGAAGATAATGAGGGTTAAGTTTAATAACTGTCGTTTAATGAAACGACTTTTGTTTCCGTCACTTTCGTGCGATCATAAAATTTCTTTACATAGATAAAATGTTCTTATCTTAGGGATGCATAGGCCATGTATAACGTAAAGGTAATGTATATTCCGTACAAAACGATTATGCAAGATTATGAAATGTGGCTCACCTCTATAAATAAAGTTTTTTATTGCTGGAATATATAAAAATCCATATCAAAAATAAAATTACTATGTACAAAATAATTCAGGTTTCAGACACGTAAAGTAATATGTTCAACTCAACTATGCTTTGCTTAAAATAGTACGGTATATTACACAAAAAATTACGGTGAAATTGTATAACATGTTGACTCCTTGTTGGTTTGCCGAATATTATTTTTTTAAATATGTGACACTGCTATAATTGAAAATAAAAATCACTGGATATAGAAATGGTTGTATGTTCAAATTCAATGGAAATTTTGTTGTAAGAGCATTCTTTTATTTGGTTCTGGGTAGCTCTGCAAGTAGTTGACTAAAGGACCGTCATGTGACCTAGTCTTCGTCTACGTCGTTGAACAAAAAATAAATAATAACTTTGTATGAAAAATAACACATACAAAATAAAACTTAGTTTGAAAAATACATAATAATTTCCAGAAACGGCCAACTTTAAATTAATATAAAAGTAATGTTCAGATATTTCATCTTCTAACTAGGAATGTGTACATGAACGATCGTTCACACAAATAATTCTTAGGCATGTATACATAGTCACAATTATTTGCGTTTAAAAATAAATAAATAACATTTATCTAACGTATCTCAGTCTGAAATGTTTACGTGTTTTGTATTTTAAATCAGGTCTAGTAGGACAGTAAACAACATTATCAACATAGAGCACCTTAAATGTGTAAGCACGTCCATCGTCCCTTTGATCTTTGACCTCCGTATCCATCCAAAGTGGCGGACCAGCTACGAAGACCCGCGGAAACGGCCGAGGAAGCAGCGTTGGCAAACACATCTTCAAGTGTCTCAGGTTTCTCAAAGTAAGCGCGTACCTATAAAGTGATATCACCTGAGTTGGCTGGTATCAAATACTTAGTGGCATTTAGTATGGGGTTTCGCAGGAGATAAACTTTACACTCGACACCACGAAGTGTGCGGCGGTTTTCGAGTCTTTGACAAACAATTGTTAAGTGCTGCGACTGATTTAAAATGTTATCCAATAGAGTGCGATGAAATATCGAAAGAAAATTTCTAATGCTTGGTTTAGTGGGGTTTTTCCTGATTCCAATGCATATAATCAATGGTTCGATTACTGGTTCGGGTTGGGGTTCTCAATTTTGGAACTTAGCTTTAATTTATTTATTTATTAAATATTCCTATTAGTATTTACAATACTGAATAGGGGTTGGCAGAAAAGAATACTAATAATTAAATTTACATCTTTTGATGTAACTCTTTTCTTCTAAATAATTCTGTTAACTGTACTGTTACTTTACTAATTCTGTTTATAATTCTGGTGTACATATAAATGGGACTTTAGAGACGTAATAGCAACGAAGCACATGACAAATTGTATGAAAGTCCTCTACTGACAATAAATTAGTTCTAGTATCTGAGTGTGGGTAATCATCTACATTTATTTATTTATTTATTTATTTAGTGAAATTAATATTTTTCACCAACATCTCTAGAACACTTCCGAGGGTTCCAAATGTATTGGTACTCAGTACGCCCCCCCCCCCCCCTCTCCTGGCATTTAAAGCGTACTTAATACTTTTTTCGTTCGACGTTACGTATTAAATGGATAATATAAAGCTGAGGAGTCAACTTGTCAAATCTTTAAAATTGTTGCAATAAAGGGGGATATATATTGTGTTAACAATAGAAGAGGACTTGTTCTCTTTAATTAAATATGAATTACATCTAAAGATGTCAATTTAATTTTTAATATTCTAATTGCAAACCTTTTTAAAACCTTTCACCTCATCATCACCTATTCAGGATTGTCCACATTTTTTTACATAAGCACCTACATCTATGGTATGTTAGCATTTTATTACGTCTACGTTCTTGTTTTTAAATTGTGCTTGCGGTCGAACTGACGCTTTTGATATAGCCAATATTTCAACTTTTAAATAATACCCCGCGCTAAAGTTAACAAATTGTCTACCCTGGGCAGTATTTTTTTTTTAAACATCGATGTGAAAATTGTAAAATACCTAGAGGACGAGTTTAAATGTCCAACCTCGGACACAAAACTTTCCACATAAAGAAACCGGATAAAGATCAGAAGAAACACAACACATAAAGTCAAGGAATCTATTCCTGGAAAGGAGATTGAATTTTCAAAATCGAGAATTGTGGAAACGAGCATCGCGAAATATTATTTCAACCTCTCGCAGAAGATCAGATGTCTTTTTGCTCCGTTTGGCAAAGATGCTGTGAGTCGTTCGTCGCGTACTTGCAGGCAAACCTTGCCAAAAGGGATCCGGAAAGTCAAGTCCCCAAAGATGAAATATTCGATTTTCATGTGGATCAGACGCAACTGTTGAGACTGCGAGGAAACTAGATCTTCAACGAATACTTTAGGCTAGCGATGGCAATTTTATATGTATATCTAAATTAGCATAGTGTTTCGACAACTGCTGCTTGGGAAAATATTTGAAAATATCACACCCGAGTTATTGAGCTTAAGACTATCGGCGACTACCCTCACTGTCTGTAGTTACATTAAAAATCGATATTATATCAAAGTATAGGGCGTTAATTATTGGCTGAATCGGCTGCTACAACTGCTGATGCGCGGTACATGCCTATTATATGTTATTTATGTTTGTGCTTCTGATTTTAAGATCGATTAATATATTTTCTTATTCTCTCTAAACAAAATATCCAGAAGTCATATTGTTTCAAAGCTATATATTATACACTTATATTTTTCTATTATATCGCATTGATCAAATGTAAAATGCTTCAGTTATGCCTATATGAATCTAACATTATTCAATAATATGCCATTCACATATTCAGATACGTCTGCTTGTCCCGTGTTCATAATCACTCCCAGACGCGTTGGGCCCACGCGACCACTCACTACGTGTAAAACAACATGTACACCTCGTGTACAGACCAGATTCTCTTGGACTCAAATTTTGAACTTATTTTGACAGATTTAAAGTGCTGCAATTGACGTAGTCTATCAGAATTTGTGAAGTATCAAGATTATATTATCTTATAAGTAAAAAATTGTTCGGACAAACACGGTTAAAAACATTCACGCACTACTCACCGCGTTATATTTCGGCAATATCCGTCGCCATCCTCAGACGCGAGGTGGTGATCGAGTAGTGCAAGAATGTTTAACCGTGTTTGTCCGAACAATGTTTTACTTATATTATCATCTTCCGGTTAATGAGTCCTGGTGTGTGTTATTAAGATTATATCAATTATGTGTTTATACGTTTAGAGCAACTCTGTGCTTAGAATTAATATTTGTAGTGCGGAGGTGCGGTGGTGACTGCAAACCCACTAATCGTTATAAGGGTCCCCATATACGTCACGGCAAGGCTTGCCTTCCGGTAAGTCGTAACGTGTATGGGCAATTCGGCCGGAAGGTTAATTACCCTCATATTGAGCCTCTGAAAAATCTACCATCTTTTTTCCGTTTTTTTTTTATACATGCAACAACAGGGACAATTAATACCACATCTTCCAATAATATGATGAGATTGCGACTAAAAATGAGAGGCTGTGAGTGCGGATCTACAGGGTACAGGTTTACCTTCAGGTTTCAGCATCGAGAAGCGAGCCTTCCGGCAAACCTTAACAAGTATGGGGACTCCATGAGCGAAAAGTCATATACTGTACTGGGTCCTTTCCGTACGGGTACCTACCACAAGATAGATAACTGCACTCTGTTTGATTGTCAGATGTATCTGTACCGTATTAAGACAAACAGTTGTGATATTTGAGCGGTTGCAGTCTGATTGCTAATTGAATATATGCTCGTTTATACTCATCAGGGTGCGCATGTGAGGGTTTGACTATACAATTCATGTTAATAAGCTAGTCGTGAAATACGTACCAACCACCTCCGTTCTAGGCTCAACTTGTATACTCCTCAGTAAATTCTCTCAAGTAGGTGTATTCACTTTACATGAAATATTTGGTTCTATTCCATTTTGTATTATTCAGCCCCAGCGTAAAATCTAACCCTAGTCCTTTAGTATTTCAACACCATACATGGTTAGATACATTTTCACGACAAAAGTATATGTTCAATCCATTTGGTAGCCTAAAGCAACCAAAGTATTAAGTACAAAACATACATAATATTATAATGTATTTAAAATTTAAATCGATTTGTTTATGACGCCATTTTTATATAATTGCTATCTCACACGTTTATTGCTGATACATGCATTCATTGTGTTATGTATCTATTGTTTTTATATTGACTGTTAAGAACACATTTATATCAGATAGGTACTTTGAATGGTTAATGCGCATTACGTAAATATCTAAAGGTGACGTGTTGGGTGAGGGGGAGGGGGAGGGGAAGGGGGGTTAATCGTCATTGGCCATTGTCAACGTTGTAGTATTTGTCAGCATGATAATTTTTCATGACACACTGATGAGTGTTTTTATTCTGGTGCAGGAAATCGAAAAGTTTGAATTCCCATTCAAATATAATCACGGAAATTGTTATTATAAAATAACGTTGAAAAGTGATTTGATTTTATGTTTGCTTTTATTCAAGTTATATACGGAATACGGATGTTTCACTCAATTGTTTTGATAGACCGTACATTTAGTGTACAATAAAAACTTATAAACACGTTCAATTTATTTTTTGTACTTTAATAAAGCACACAACTAGTATAACGCTTGTTTGAACACTTCTAACTATACAATTACATTTCAAAGGCTGAAACGTTAACGTAATTGTTTTATAGAGCTAAACCAATTGTTAAATTCTAAAGATGAATAAATCTCTGACAACTTCAGTCATAGTTGGTGGTAACGGGGAGCTGAAGTCCTTCCCTCATTGGTTGGATGGAAGAGAATGTTTAGCTGACCTTCACCAAACTTTTCTACAAACATTAGATACAAAATGCATGGTGGCTTCTACCGGGCACCATTTTTGTTTTCCAATTACCAGAAAATCGCGCGATTTAAGTTTTGTGAAACCGGCCCTTAATGCTGCCATTTAATAAAAAATACTGTAATCAATCAATCAATCAATCAATCAATCAATTAATCAATCAATCAATCAATCAATCAATCAATCAATCAATCAATCAATCAATCAATCAATCAATCAATCAATCAATCAATCAATCAATCAATCAATCAATCAATCAATCAATCAATCAATCAATCAATCAATCAATCAATCAATCAATCAATCAATCAATCAATCAATCAATCAATCAATCAATCAATCAATCAATCAATCAATCAATCAATCAATCAATCAATCAATCAATCAATCAATCAATCAATCAATCAATCAATCAATCAATCAATCAATCAATCAATCAATCAATCAATCAATCAATCAATCAATCAATCAATCAATCAATCAATCAATCAATCAATCAATCAATCAATCAATCAATCAATCAATCAATCAATCAATCAATCAATCAATCAATCAATCAATCAATCAATCAATCAATCAATCAATCAATCAATCAATCAATCAATCAATCAATCAATCAATCAATCAATCAATCAATCAATCAATCAATCAATCAATCAATCAATCAATCAATCAATCAATCAATCAATCAATCAATCAATCAATCAATCAATCAATCAATCAATCAATCAATCAATCAATCAATCAATCAATCAATCAATCAATCAATCAATCAACCAATCAATCAATCAATCAATCAATCAATCAATCAATCAATCCCCCTCCCCCCTACGTTTTTATCTTTCAAGTGGGAGTGTCACGTGCTAGCATGTAAGCAATAAGTGTTTGTAGTAAGAGTCACTGAATAAATGTCGAAAAAGTGTTTGACTTGATGTTAGCTGGGTTATTGAGGTTTACTTATTGACTGTTTATAACATCGATTACACAAGAGAGCATGGTAAACGAACTGCTGGACCAAGTGATGCGTGGCACTTTAAAATGTCCGCCAGTTATGTACAAAGTATCCGCGGGGTTAGTCCGTCGGGACAGATATATGAAAAGTAATCCAATAAGTTTCAGTATCCATCCATTTATAGCGATATAAAATGTTCATTGTTAACATCCCATGTGCCATTGCTATTCGCGTATGCCTCGTTGTGTAGAATACAAATAGAGTTAGTTTTCAAGAATGTTCAAAAGAATTAGAAATAAAGAAAGAATTAAAGACACATATCTCGTCATAGAGTAGCGTTACTTTAGACGCACTAAATGAAGATACAATTACTTTATGACATATCCACTAGCCGGGGGTAACTCCGATCTCGGTATGTTACAATTTCTTTACAGTGTTTTTTTAAATTGTCCCAAAAGTAAATCAAGATATGTAATCTTCTAGTATCTAGTGCTCTTTCATATGAAAGTTTTTTGTTCATATAACTATTTCTGTTTTCAAATAATACGAATTAATTTTGTATGATGTTGCAAGACACCTTTCACACCTAATTAAGAACATTTGAAATATGGAAATATTTATTCGTACAAAGGAACATTCATAAGAAATAGAATCAAATTCCCTTGAGAACAACATATTTGGATTTTCTTCTGAGACAATTTAAAACATTTTAATGCAATTTTTACAGAATGAAATCGGTGGTCTGCAGGCTAGGATGACATAGCCGCATTACGTAGTCTACATGCAAGGAAATTCTATTCAATTGGAAGTTGGAACACTTTAGAACAAGTTGGTACACTCAATGATGCAACCCAATAATGGTGAGCTACATTATTTAATAATTATGTTTGTAGTTGAAATGCTATTGAACTAAGTATGATACATGCACTGTTCCATCCTTTTAAGGATGAAATGTATAAAATACCCATTGTTGGTTGAGGCAATGAAGAACTTACTGATATTGAGCCTTCTTTCAATAACCAACAATAAATATAAACTGCCCCTTAAGCGCAACATTAAATAAACAGTTTTACGGTCGTTGCTTAAATCTCTCTCGTGTAATCTTATTCTCAAGTAGCGTCAAGAGAGCTCTACCGTGGAATGTACTAGACGTTATTCTATTTTTACTCTTTGCACCTCGCTGGTTCGGCAAGCAAGCTCTCTTCTCCCGGCCGCCGCCCTCGTTTACATGGCGGTGGGTTCTACGCTGACGACCTTCGAGACGGGGATTCCCTCGACCTCTGATTAGCCCGGGATACTCCGAACATTCGACGCCCACAGCGCTCGTCGCCCAAAGCTTCCCGACGAATTGGGCTCTAAAATGTATCACGCCTTTGTAGTTTTCATAAAGATGTTATCCCATCAAACGGCTACGGCTACGACTAGGATCTAATCTATTCTTTACGAAGCTTCGTATTCAAGTGGTACGTAGAATAGTGGTGCTTGTTTTGCCCTCGAAGAAACTATAGCACAAGGGGGTCAACTACTCTCAAATTTTAATCGATAGACGGTAATAGCGAATCTCTTCAACAATCTCGTATAAGTGATTAAATGTTTTATTATAAAACATAATATCTCGTATTTGGACGTTTTAAACAATTTTATTTAAAGTCAAGTCATTTTTTTGATTGTCACATGATTTAGGGTAATAACTAAGAATTCATTTGTTTAATAATGATAACCCATCAAAAGTACCGTTTACAAGTGTGTGAAAACATATTCAGTTTAGTTGTATATTGTGAATTAGTGTGAAACCAAACCCAAAGATGGTCAACCGAAATACTGAAAAGCCGGTCTCTTTCAAAACCCATAATTTAATCGAAAAACATAGACAAGAACCCAATAAACCACACAATACTGAAGCCTGTGGCTATTTAAAAGACGGAAACATTTAGGTGGCTAAATAACGAAAACCACTGAGGCAATTTCTAAAACTTCAAAACTTAAATTCGTAAAACCTTGATTAGTTAAATTACTAACAATAATTTGAAATCTGAGAATATACATATGTTTACCCTAAATTGTAAATTTGTTTTAAAAAGAGCACATTACAGTCCTACTCACAATGTACTAGATATTACTATACTTTAAAAATTTTAATCCACTGAATACATTACAAAATGTATTTATATACCTGCTTATATTTTTGGCCTGTTTATGATATTTTAGTTGAGGTGAAACAACAATTAGATGCACAATAAAAAGGTAAAATGCTCCCTCTCACTCGTAAAGAAAATTAATTATTATTTTGTAACTAATAGTGTTTTCCAATGGGCTCCACTGAGGGCGCACGGATGCGCCTAATATATGGTTGTATATTGTTGTTGTAATTGTTAAAGTTGCCCTCAGTGCAGTCCAGAGCAGCCGTTGCAAAATATATAAGTACTATATAAGTTATATAAGTACCGTTCGATTGTTTGTCTTTGTGTTATTTATAGTGCTGTGCTCTATTTGTAGTAATAATCTCACTTATATGGGAATACTTCACTCGCATAAGTTATATAGCATTGCGGGACAACGTATATTTAATACCATCATATCAGCTTTAACGCATATAATCCTTGACGCAGCACGATCCATGGAGAGAAATTACATTCTTGATCAGACAGACGTAAATGATGGTTTCATTAATTGTTACCGAAAGAGATGGCTCAGCTGTCAGACGCTCGAATGACTAGGGAGATCAACGGTTCGATACCGGCCACCGACAGTCCTGACTGAAGTTTTCCGAGGTTTTCCTCAGTCACAAGGCGAATGCTGGGATTGAAAGATACTAACAGCCATCGGACATTTCTTCCCAACAATTCTAAATATCACAATATCTAATTAGTCACGTGAAGAGGAACAGGGTTTGTCCCTGGACAGGTTTCCTACGAAAAATTACTATTATTAAATTAATTAATTGTTTGTGTGCTGAAAGACACCTTGGAGAAATGTATCATGTTTTAACAAAGTCGCTAAAGGGAACGCAAGGTTGTGGGGATGAAACAAATATGAAAACACGCCACATGACATCCATGCCCAATTCAGCGTGCGACACTGCAACGTGAAATGTGTGAGTTATCAGACTAACGCCTATAGTCAATGAAACCACTATACACAAACTATATAATGTATTGCATTTGTATGGTATATGCATTTATTTGTGTAGCACATTGGCTTTGTGCGTTTATTCCTGCGTTCAACAAAAAACACACACTTGGTTCGATTCCCAGTTCACACTCGTCTTTTAATTTCGGAAATAAATTTTAATCTATCTGTATGGTACTGCTGTATATGTAAATTATGATTCTGCAGCCGTCATTATAACGAAGCTAATAATGAAACATGTGTGAGTTACCTCACAGAAAATCAGTACTGGTAATTGGATGGGTAGACACTAGACAGTACATACAAGTTTATGTATTTACAAAGTAACGGACATATTCAAAATATATGGTCTGACTAGTTTTGTGTTGAAGAATCGGTTGTTACTGATAAACAGTAATGGCAAACTCGCCAGCTATTGAGTGTAACACGTGAACAACGGCTACTATTATATACTTGACCCAAGATCACCTTTCATAATATGCTTTCGTCACAGGCAAGGCACTCGTAGCTAACCAGCAAACCGCCCGAGACACACCGGCGCAAATACCGATCGCTGATTGGCTATGGGCCCGTTGCCTGTCAGATTCAGATTTTAGCACGCTTTATTCATCTTCAACTTATACAAAGTACATTGCATAGGAAAAAATAAAACATTGGTTATATATGAAGGTGAATGCCCACATGAGCGAGGCTTGTGTGTGGGCGCAGAATATTTTGTAGTGATTCATGAAAGATGGCAGTGACGATTCAATGAGACAGTGGTATAAATGGTACAATAATAATAATATAACATAACAATAATATAAATGGTATAAGTGGTATAAATGGTACTAAAGTGGGTATCATGTAAAACTTATAGAACAGTTTCTTAATACTATTACATTTGACAATTTAAACAACTTGCTTATCTAGGAACATTGTACAGCTTGTGCTTTAAATAACTTATTATAGGTGATGTATGATTTTGTGAGATATAGAACATTCTTGGTTTATCAAAAAATTATCAACTAACATTATACTAACATTAAACTTAGGAACAGTAGTAATAATACTGTCAGCTAACTAATTTAATTTAACATTTCCATAAGGCTTGATACATGTTATGTTGTTAATGAGATTTGAAATATATTCTCTACCTATTTGGAATACCCATCCTTTCATTTGGCATTTGAAGGAGTGTTTATGTTGTGCACGTATATTTGCAGGGATGACATTGTATATTTTGGGGCCTAGGAAGTACCCATGTCGTTGTCCAATACTCTTTGCTTTCCTAGGAATGTTCAAATTTCCATTTTTCTTACTTCTTGTAGAGATACTATCAGTGTTTTCTTCAGGTCTTGTCGTGGGGGGGGGGGGGAATGTAGGTGGATCATTAAGGATACTGCATACATTTGCCTGATGTCCATTAATTTGTTGTTCTTGAATAACTCAATGGTAGGGAATGTTTTTGGTTTTCTAGTGAGTATTTTTATAAGGTATTTTTGGATTATGTTTAATGGTTTTAGATGAGCATTCTTTATTCCACCCCATCCTAGTATACCATATTGTATCTTCGAGGAAATAAGAGCATGATATACCATTTTAAGTGTGTGTTTATTTAATACATTTCTAAGTCTATAGAACATTAGGGTACAGAACCGAAGGTGTGTGCATGTGTCTTTTATTTGGTCTTTCCAGTTAAGGTGACAATCTATTGTTATACCTAGATACTTGGCAGACATCAATATTATAGCATTTGCATGCGTTGGGTATGTTGCAATTTGTAGTATGTATCTTGAGATTACCATGGAATTGAGGGGTTGCTAGGGTTACAGTGAAAGGAATAAATACTGTTTTTTGTAGGTTTAATGTGAGTAGATTATCTTGCAACCACGCATATATCTTTTGAAGCCCTGCGGATGCTAATTGTAGTGTGTTTTCCCAAGAGTTGCTAGTGAAGAGAACCGCTGTGTCATCGGCATACATAATAATTTTGCCCTTTATATCCAAGTTACATAGTTCGTTTACATATATTAGGAAAAGGATTGGTCCTAGGACAGTGCCTTGTGGTACTCCGTAGTCTATGCCATATGGGCTACTACATTCGGTACCTATTTTAACATATTGGATTCTTTGTGCGAGGTAGTTTGCAAACAGTTTGTGACTTGTGCCTCGAACACCATATTTATCAAGTTTGTGTAGAAGTAGGTTGTGGTCTACAGTATCGAATGCTTTGGATAAATCCAATAGAACTAAGAGTGGGTTTTGCGAGTTGTCCAAAGCTTGATATATTTCACCAGTTAATTTGTAAATAGCATTGTTGGTACTAAGTCCTTCTCTGAATCCAAATTGATTTATAGACAGAACGTTATGGTTGTTTAGGAAATTTACAATACGTGTTTTCATGCATTTTTCAAGGAGCTTAGAGAAGTGTGTTAAAGTTGAGATAGGCCTATAATTTTCTTTGTTTAATTTATCACCGGATTTATAAATAGGGGTTATGTGGGCAACTTTAAAAGTTGATGGAAATATTCCTTGCTCCATGCTTAGGTTAAATATATGGCACAGTGGTTTAAGTAGATAATGTTGTAGGTATTTTATAGTTTTTACAGATATATTGTCATATCCGGAAGCACTGGTGTTTTTTAGTCCTTGTATGTGTGCAGCAATTTCCTGTGGTGTAACTGGGTAAAGGAATAATGAGTCACGCGGTGAATGGAATTTATCTTTCTTCCTTTGTTTCGTCTTGGGTCTTGGACTATTACGGTTACCAGTGCTTGAAGTAGTATTTTTAGGAATATTGCCAATTATTTTTTCAGCGTAAGTACGTCCTAGTTCGGTGAAGTATTTCCCAAAAGTTTCAGATATTTGTTTCGAGTCATTTGTTGTGTTATGGTCGTCTGTTTTTATCTTTGTGATTTGAGTAGTTTCTTTTTTACTTGCATAGTCTGCAGCTTCTCTTATTACCTCCCAGGTCTTTTTAGGGTCATGCTGGACTTCCTGAAATTTATTTTGATAGTACGTTTCTCTTGTGTTTTTAATTAGAATGCTAAGGTAGTTACGGTACATTTTAAATCTGTTATTTTCATGTTGGTCGATAGGGTTACCTTGGTTAGTGTTCATCGTATTTTGTTTTCTTAGCTTTCTATGCCATGTATCTCTGTGTCGTATAGAGTTTATTAATCCCATTGTGATCCATGGTTTTAGTTTATTATTCTTAGAGTGATGTTTTTCTGTGTGTGTCGTTGTGTGTTTTTCTAAGTACAAATTTAGTTTTTGCATGAAGGTTTCGCATGCGTCATTTGTATCAGTTGTTGCGGTTATGTTGTTCCATGTTTCATTAGTAATATCGGTGACTAGATTTTTGAAGTTAATTTTTGTGTAAGTTTTTTTAGTTAGGTTCTCTTTTGGTTTTATTTGTGTGGAAGCAACATTGTGTTCTATACTAAGTAGTGTAGAATAGTGATCAGTGATATATGTTTTAATAACTGCTGCTTTAGTTTCATTTAGACAGTGACTTTTGCTTTTAATAAATATATGGTCAATACATGTTTGAGTGGTGGTTGTTACTCTTGTAGGTACATTTATTAATGGCTCAAAGCCATGTGATAACATGATGTTAAGGTAATCTTGTCCAATTTTGCCAGAAGGTTGTAGGTCTTTGATATCTATATTTACGTCTCCAATCAGTATACGGGATGTGTTTAGAGGGTTTTCTTGTAGTATTGTTTCAAGTTCTAGAATGAAGGCGTTAGGATTATAGGAAGGTGAACGGTACACAGTGAGAAGTTTATAGTTTTTACCTCCATATTGAAAAGATACTTCTGCCATGTTAGCATGAGAGATGTTAATTTTGTTTATTTCTGCATTTGGGATACTGTTTGTATTTGTAAAGATTGCCATGCCATCGAATGTAGTTAGCTATGAGTTAAGGTAAGTGGTCTTATAATTTGGGATGTTGAATGCAGCTGTTTCGTGTTTGATTTGGGTTTCTGTTAAGATAATGATATCAAACTGGTTTGGTCTGTAGTATTCTTGTAGCGAGATAACAAATTCATCAAAGTTTTTACTTAATCCTCTGATGTTCATATGAAGAATGTTAATACAGCTATCAATGCCTATTTTCTTGATGTGGGTATTGGCGGTGTCATATGTTAGGGTAGGCCTAGGTCTAATGTTTGGGTGGTTATGTTTATTGTCGTTAATTGTGTGTGAAAAGTCCATGATGTTTATTGGTGTGGGTTTATGGTAGGTATGTATTTACAGTCTAGGCCTAGTTTGGGATGTGTGTCAAAAGCATGTGTATTGTGTAAAGTCGTCTTGGAACAACTATAAGTGTGAAGCATTACAATTATGTTCTTAGAAACGAGACAATGATTACTCCAATGTGGGCAGTGAACTCAACTGTAAAGCGTTCATGTGAGGGATGTCATGTCATGTAAGGCTATGTTAATCTTGCGCTATGGATACAGAGATTTACGCAGTCTCACAGATGGTCGTGAATGTTTGAAAATACATCAAGAGATTAATCTTAATTTGTTTGAAATAAAAACCACGTAAATTATGTACTGTTATAGCTGACTAGATATCAGAAAGTCGTATCTTATTATGATATAAACAATAGAACTTATTTATCTTCTCTTTAACAGTATAAAATTCATGTCAATCATTTTTTGTTTTTTAAGAAATAGTCACAATAGCGTTAACAACAGGAACGTGTACAAACTAGCTGAGAAACAAGCGAGAAACCTACAAATCACTAATTTTACAACCTTACATAGTACATTCCTTGCTATAGTTATTTGAACGAGGTGAAGTGAAGTTTGTAATATTTCAACACCTATTATTAGAAGTGCTACTCAACGTTACGATTTTAACAGTGCTCCATGTAAGTATAAGAGTAGTCAATTTCGATTATGATAACTTTTTTAATGTAATGGTTACAAACGTAGCCTTACGTGAGTCGTGAGAAAATCTTATTTTGAGTGAACCTTAAATGCCATGTTCATCCCGCTTTTACTGGTTTCTTAAATACCGATTTCAAGAGGTATAAATAAAGAACTGTAAAAAGGGTGTTATAAAATATTACAAACACACATTTTTGAGCATGTTAATATACTACGTTGTTTCCTACTCACGATAATCTGCCCTATACCATAAGTGAAAAATGTTTAAATACTGTATTCAGATTGTACATATTGTGTTATCAGTGATAATGTTATAGTGAAAATGTTATTTCAAATAACATTTTGGAATCGAACACAAATTAAGAAAAAGTACAGAATGGCTTTTTTTATTTGACATTAACTTAACAGTTGTGATAACGATTTGTAACTAAAATATTGTCTGCGACCAATAAGGTGTCAGTGTGGTTTAACCATAGAACTTATGTTCCACGTTTGAATCCTTAATTGGGTGTGGAATGACGTGGCAGGTTTTCATCATCTCGATTAATATCTTTGGCGTCATGTGGAACGTAAAGCCCAAATATCAGAACATCGTTTACAAAAGCTGAGTCCATTAAACTTCAAAAATATAAAATTGTTTTGGTTTGAATTACAATGTCAACGATGAGAAACAAAAGTAAAGTTGAACTTTTCTAACCTGCATAACCAACATTTCTTTTTTCCATATTGGCTTATCTCCGGGTATTATCTCCCAACTTCCCCGATTACGTACGAGCCAACTTTCCAGAAAAGTTTCTGTGCCCGTCGTGAGCTGGGGAAGGTATATTATAGTTTTGAGGTGTTTGGTCGATTGAGACTTTTTCAAGAACCTTTCCAGACATATACCAATGTTATAAGACATTGGGTTGTCTACCAAATTCATTTTACAATATTTTACGCATAAGCCTACTGCCTGTTAAGATGTAAAGCTCAAATATCATCATCATATATATTGTTCCCCATCTAATGGCATTTTTCTGACTATATGGTGATTGATTGATTAATTATTGATTTAGGTGTACTCACTGAGCTATTATTATTTTGTTTGGCATATTTTTTCTGTATAACTTCCTTACTCCCCCACCGCCACAACTCCTGCAAACTAGCTTCAAAACACATGTAATACTGGGCGTTATCCTAACGCTAGACCAGAAAAACTAAGAATTTTGCGATTAGTCCGCTATCTTTTACATACTTGGAAGTCTAAGAATAGACTTTAAAAATAAAGTCTTCTCGCAGCGGGCGTGCGGAGTTACCACGTCGAATAATAGAAGGGTTACCGATGCCTGTCGTCCGCTGTCTATTTTTAATATGTTGTAATACAATACACAATGACTAGCTTTAGTGGTCATCATTTCGTTATTTGTGTATTTAGATTTTCTGGTTATGGATATTGAATATGATTCCTTTTTTTCTACGACGATTTTTCCCCTTCAAGAAAATAGGTCTACGTTATGTAGTTTTAAACGTTTTGTTGTTATGCGTATGTGCGTGTTGACAACACAACACGTCTAACTTAATATTACATCGAGGTAGAAAATATCACTAATTTTTTAAATTCATCAGCCATCATTGACTGGGAATAGAACCCAGGTCACATACTCGCTTACTTACATTTTTTTTCTATAAAGTTTATTTATCTTTCCATTCAAGAAACCAAGCTGGCCCTTCTTTTGTGATGCACGAGTGATACGCATGAGCACGAGTGCGTGTGTGCATGTGTCATACGCAACATGTAAAATATGAACCTACAAACATTGATCTCTTTCGTTGAAGTTGGCGCAAAGTATCGATAATATAAAATGTAATATTATTAAGAGTATGCGCGTTCCAAATTAGTTGTTTAGGTTTGAACATTCTATAAGAATCTTTTTAAGGTTTATTCCTCATAATTTGTCTATTCGTAAAAGATAAAATTGTGACAAACAGCTTCAAAGGCAGAAGATAATGACTGAGAGCTTAGATTTCAATGATATATTCTAAGCGATTCTCCCTGTTAAACTAAGACTTACACTCGCATGAACAGTTTAAAACCTTTCAAGTTGACCCAGTCAAATTGTGCCCCCGTTTTGTCATTCGCCCCTCTTGCGATTAAACCTAGAACCTGCGTGTTAGTTTATCAAAACGTGTTTTCATCAAATGTGGATATATTCCACTAGATTAAACTTGAATAAGTTGGTATTGCTATTTTGACGTAGCTGAGCAGCCCCAGGAGGTCTAGCAGTAATGTTTACCCTTATTAAACGAATCAGTCAACTGCTCGAGTTCATTAAGCACATAACTATCGTACTTTCAATTTTGTTCCGTATGAATGTGACTATGTTTAAATATTAATTCTGATAATATTACTCGATCTTAATGAAATCATAAGTTTGCAGATTAGCAATTAAAAAAAAAAAATCACTATGATACAAATGCGTCTTTATATTCAAAGGAACAATTGACAAGAATATATACTCCATAATTCATAGTCGACATGACTAAAAACGTTAGCGAAAGTGGAGACGGAGAAATCCAGTTTAAAGAAATTAGGCTCCCCAATGCGTTTTCCAAGTCGAACGCTTACGAAATCGAGTATCTCGCTGTGCACGTACGTATCAGTACTCGTTATTAAAAATGCAAGCAAGACCAGGAAGTTTGTGGTTGAATTAAGTTTCCTCGTAACCAACCATACGTTCAAATTTGGCAACAATGTTAGATTACATGCCCAACAGTGCCCCCCCCCCCCCCCCACCCGCCACCAACACCCGCTTACGCTACAAAAGAATCCATCTCACTGTCTTCTTCAAGTGCTGATAGCCGCTTCTTAGTTCTCACAGTTCCATCTACCCGGCACCTCGACCAATAGACGCTTATTTCACACGATTCAGTCACTTCCACGGGACCCGGCACCTCCACCATAAGACTTGTTCACTTCGCGCGGTTTGGTCGCACAACAGGTTTTTCATAACCTCTACGTAGTAAATACGTTGTAAGTGATATCTATCTGTTAATAATTATAAATTTAAAAAAATTGAAAATATCATACTTGTTTATTTTTTAACCATATGTCCAAAACGTACCTGTATATACTATGGTATATTCTATATATATATATATATATATATATATATATATATATATATATATATATATATATATATATATATATACATTAGGGATAACATCGGGTACTCGGGTACCCGACTCCTCTTGTACCCGACTCCATTTTATAGGAGTCGACTCCTTCAAACATCGGTTGCTGTGTGTAAGTGTATCATGTATTGGCGGTCTGTTTCCCTTTCTGTTTCCCTTTCCCTCCAATATTCACCTAATATTACAAATCAGTAATAAAAAAAACAATAAAGAATTGTACTTTACTGCCAAATTACTTTTTTGCTCCCGCCTGGAACACACGCAGCCCGCCGAGGGTGTTGCATTGCAACATTGGTTAAAATTAATCGCTTTTACTTTATCTTTTTGTCGTTCGAGGAGTCGACTTCTACCCGACTCCTAAGGCTCAGGAGCCGACTCCAATATTAACTACCCAATGTCATCACTAATATATATATATATATAAATATATATATACAAATTAATTGTAAATACAATTTATATATAATGTTGAAGCGGTTGTTTTCGGTTCGGTGTGAAAGAATAAGAAGAATTACTGAATAGTTGATATATGACTTATTTTGTATGGGTTCAATCTTCGACTTAAACAAACCGTTAAGCTGACTTCAACCCTGTAGGTATTGTATGATTTCTGGCTTGTTATTCGAGTGTTTTATGGCGCTACGAGAAATCGAGTCGTTATCGCTGCTAACGTTTTGTGCCGGCCGATCCTGCCGTTGTGCCTCGTTTGTGCCGTTTGGAAACAAAACAAAAGAATGCTCTCCCCGACCAGCAGAATGTAACAGTGTTTTGAAATGACGTCTAGTGACAGCATTATTCATAGGGTTGAACACCTTCCCTCATTTGATTATCAAATATTGAATTGAATATTTATCCTTCGCAAAACTGACAGTGGTCTAGAACCAACGTTTGCTAATGAGTTCGTTCTAAATAATATACTTGGCTGCTCTTATTTAAATATAGAGTTCCTGTCAAATTAAAACCGATTTTAGTTCAGTGGAAATCATTTAGTTTGCTTTAAATGTCCAGATATAAACCCATTTCCCCTGACAACATAATATTTAACCTAATTCTGTATAACTACTTCTATTCAGTATAGTCTACTCTACTGTTAGCAAGAAATTACACGAAGGGTTTGAAACACTCTTGAAAATGGGGCGCAATGTTCCACTAGGTTGACTATGATCGATAAAACACAAGAATATAGACTTCCGCTTATAGTCGTTACAGTATTGTGTTCTAGGCTATGGTAACAGACAAAATCACAAGGATGTACATTATCTACTATTGATCTAAACATCAAAATCATATCTATGAAACAGTGTAACGTCACATTTGTATCATATTTAAAATTTGAATTTAAAAATGTTTTCTATGGTCTATCAAAAACATAAATAGCCAATACATAAACCAAAATGTATTAATACCGGTCACATGCTGGCGTATCGAGAGCAAACAGATTGGAACAATTACAAATATAATAGATCACGGACGATGCAAATGACCGAAACTTTGGTAAGTTAATAGTAATTTAGAGACGACGTGAATCAACATCATGTTTAATTAATTAAATTCGATTGTATTAATTAAAACTTTTTGTTTGTATGATGTAACTTCTGACACGCGTGCCAGAAGTGGCACGTAATGCTTTCTGGCTGGCGTTCAGAACTATTTATAACGTAACATTATATAAGGATACGTCAAAACGACCACATTTCAATGTCGTTTTCCAGTCATATACAGAATTATGGGCAAACAAATGTAGACTCCGGTGGGAAGAAGCTTTGCCTCAGATTGTTAAATGATGCGTGTGAAACGTTCATCATGTTATTATATTAAAAATCTTCCCCCACTTAACAAATTAACTGGCAAATCGCTTCCCATAAAACATAATTATTAAACATTCCTTTCAAGTTTAATTTATGATTTCACCTATCAAAAATCTACAATTATTTTAATGATCCAACTTGGAGAAGTTGACGGATGATGCCACAAACTCAAACAGTTTCGCCATCTCTAACTATGTAGTTATTGTTGAATACTTGGATAGTATATATTTATAAATGCAGAGATTTCCCCAGTTGGGGTATCCTTAGGGTTGCTATGAAATTGGTTTTATGCTTTTTTTTCATACGTAAAACAAAGTCGATCTGTGCATAATTAACTAAGTCATTATATCCTGTAACGAAATTCTATTGTTCTATAAGAATGGCGGCATTGAATGTGAAAAGGGTCTCCACTGACTGTAGGGGTACGATGGAGGTTCAATGTTCGCATTTTGACTCACCTGAGTTGACCAACTTCTTGCCCCTCATGCCAATGAAGCCAGACGGCGCCTTCTTGATATTATTAGCCACCTTGTACCTCTTCTGCCGGTGAGTCATGTCAGGTGGCGCCGCTTCCAGTGATTCCAGCAACGTCTCCAGGTCTACAATCCCGTCCTTCTTCCCTCGCATGCCCATAAATCCCGAGGGTACCTTCTTTCCTCTCATCCCCATAAAACCGGATGGCACTTTCTTTCCTCTCATACCCATAAAGCCGGACATTGGCTGTTTCTTTCCACGCATTCCCAAGAAGCCAGAAGGAGCTCGTTTATCAAACCCTTCTCCCCAGACGTCGTCCATGTTGGAGGTGTAATCGTCGTCGCCCACACTGTCGGAGCTCGTGCCTGGCCAACCACTGTGCCTGTCGTCCATCATGTAGTCCGGCTGGAAGTCCTGGTCCTTCTTCCCCCTCACCCCTTGGAACCCCATACTGGGCGCTCGCTTGATGCCACCGTCGTCCATCCAGTCCTTCTTCCCCCTCACCCCTTGGAACCCCATACTCGGGGCTCGCTTGTCAAACAGATCAAAGTCCTGGTTCCAGTCGTGATCTTTCTTACCCCGCATGCCCTGAAAACCACTTCCAGGTGCTCTTTTTTTCTCCTCGTCATAAAGATTGAAATCGTTGTCTTTCTTTCCTCTTACTCCCTGAAATCCCATGCTTGGTGCACGTTTGTCATAAAAATCTGGCTCGAACTGAAAGAAGTCTCCGCCTTGTTCCTTTTCGTTTCTCATCTCATGAAAACCTATCCCAGGGTTAATCTTGTTCATATCCTCGTAGACAATTTCACCGCCATCTTGTTTCTTGCCTCTCATCCCCAAGAACCCGCTCGGGGCCCGCTTCGACCCCTCCTCCGCGAGCACCGCTCCCGCCAGGCTCAGCGCCAACAGTGTTGCCACTACCATCCGTCGGAGACACATCCTGAAACAAGCAATGTTACCTATTAATCTCAAACAGAACTTAAATTACTCAAGCTAACATATCAGATTCTTTAAATATTTTCCTGCTAGAAACAATTTAGCATAAAACATACATTATTATTTGTTTCTTTTCTATTTCAGTGTTAAAAGATTTGGGCTGTATTTTTTTCATATGTATATTTTTTAAAACACCGTTCATTATGTAAAACTATAAATAAAGCATTATTTGTTGACAAAATTATAAAATCGCTACACAAGAGATATTATATACCCTAGTTCTTAAAAACATGTTGTGCATGACCTGCCGTTCATGTGCCATGTACAATTGGGAGTTAACTTTTTGGTTCATGCATTTTTAAGTTTCGAGCATAAAAAGTTAATAAAGAATGATTTCTGTGTTAACAATAGACGTCCCATAAATAGGACCAACTCACTTCGTATTTCTTTGAAATTACATAATTACTTAAATCAACAATTCTGTGATGTGTCTAGTTCACTCATAGACGATCGTTTAATTCTTAAGAAAAGCAAAAAAAGAAAAATATAAGTATAATTTAAAACATCTGTCTATTAAAAAATAATGGAACAAATTTGTTGTTAGTTTAGCGTTGCAAGGTTTAACTTAACACACATGTTTATAATCAATATTAAACCAATGATTAAATCGGTAGTTAGTCAAGTCATGTTTGTGTTCATGTTCATGTTTGTGTAACAAATAGTTTTCTTTATTTAGGTGACGTAGGAAGATGATAAGCTTATGGTTTTGGACGTCTGAATTAACTCATTCTTTACTGATAATTATTAATTAAGAGTAAAGAAAATGTAGATGTATTATATTTGCAACATGTAATGATATGTAATGTAATGTAAAGCAGTTCTTACATTGTGGGTCAAGTGTGAGCTATTCTAGGCAAGGAGATACTCATCCCCTTATCCTTTAGTCGGTTGGGGGGGGGGGGGGGGATACGGTGCCGCTGCAGTAACAAGCGGAGTCTACATTAGAGTCAGAGAAGGCACGCGTTAAATCTTGTATCAATCCATCAACATACAAAAGTCACACTTCTCTCTCTACTTACGATACACGAATTGTACCGGTACGGGTAATTAGTTTACTTAATACATAATAACACTCCTACCCAGGGGCTTTCTCAAATGGTTGTGAACAACTATATGATTTTTCCGTACGTTACGTAATTTTTTACTTATTCTTACAGGGTTCTGAGTTACGAGCCTAAAAGCATGAGAATTAACGTTTTTCTTTATTTATGGTTTTCTGTTTGTATCTTTGAACAACTTATAAAATCAAAATTTGTGGGTAAATACCTCCTGCTACATGGTATCAAGGTATACAGATTGTGAAAATGTAGATGCAAAATTAATAAGGTTTGGATTAAATCCAATAATACAGTAATATATCAATCATCGGATTTGATCCAAACTTTATGAATTTCCAATATATTTTTTTCGTTACCTGTAAACCTGATAATATCTAGCGGGGATATCGAACCACAATTCAGTTGATTAGAAGATACAAACAGAACACCTTATACTCTCACACATTTTGACATCATCACATACACTGTTTACCATGTTGCGTTGTTCCCCCAGATAACAATACAACCGAAGGACGTTCTTTTCGCTATATGTAACGGTACCAACACAAACAGTAAATTGAATGCGTGATCAAATGCGCGGGCTCTCAATGGTAATTTAGACAAATATAATTTTGATTCACACCCGTGGGGGTCTCGTTCATATCACATTATTTAAATGGTCGAATGTTGGGATAAACAATTATACTCGTAATAACATCAATGCGCCGTTATCAAAAGCTTGCATCACTTTGAGGTAGAGACACTAATTAATGGTACTGCTTTAGATACAATACGTGCATATTTGGCACTATTTTTGTGTTGAAATACAGTTGGTATTGTTGATACTCATGTTATATGTGTAGCCAAATAACTTATAAATTGTATTGAGGCAAGAATATATCATGTTGAGTACAGAACAGTTTCATGGCAAATAAGTGTTTTACACAACCGATCCTTGATGTTTACTTTATGCCATGGTGTGTACATGGTGTACATATGTGTATATCATTGACGTTTTAATTAGTGATAAGAGTAAACAAACCAAAATTACGCCTCAAATTATGAAATGTGAACTTAGTTGTTAAAACATCCACAAACATCCAAATCGAATCCAAAAATCTATAACTCTATAGAATTTATAATTTAATTGTCGATGTTTGCAATAGTTGCAATTAAGAATTTCCTAATGATTCGTGAAAGTTGCGAGTAAAATAACAAGAAGCACTTTAGATGTCCCGAGTTTGGCATTGATCAGCTCACTACCCGTGTTAAGCGAAGCGAGATCACTATGCTCTGTGAACAGCCTCTGTTAAACAAGACTGTAACTCACTTTGCCTCAACAAAGCCAAGTATTGAGCGAGATCAATTAGCTACAAAGTTTACCTCCGGCTCGAGTGCTTTACTCACAGCGTTTGACCAATATGACTTAGCAGCGCCGCTCAAACTTAATTGTTTTGCCAATGATTTCAGAATTACATGATAGCTACAATATTTTCAAACTTGACCAACTAAATTAAACTTAGTTGTACCTTCTACTATAATTATAAAACTTAGCTTAAGCAAGTGATTATAGTTTAACATTTTACATTACTTTCGATAACTCTATACTGACTAATGATTAACCGCCTACAGTGTCAAATGTAAAATATAATCTCGGCGGTCTATACAGGTTATTCATTTACCTGTTGCAATATATTTATAATAGCATACAATGCAAATAAGACGTTTGTTTAATGTTCTTAATAATCGATTCATTAACATGGTGTTGTAGGTAATTTGTGTAGTAATTCAAAAATAATATATAATCATTAATAACGCAAAGTGAACAGTATAGGGCACATTGCAAATGTTTCTATTTTTACTGTGGCGCCGGATTATATTATCCGTTAATTTTACAGATTTGTTGGTAGTTCTTGGGATCTGAGAGAGTATTCATTCTCTCAACGTATAGTGCTGTGCTGTGTTTGGTGTTGGAGTTTCCTCATGCATATTGTGTGTACCAGCCATGTAGGAGAGGGGAGGGGGGGGGGGGGGGGTTGGACGATGCATCTGCTTCGTTAGTCCAGTTATATAATGTATACAGTTCAGTTATATAATGTATACAGTTATTGTTCAAAACATCAAAACACAATATTGACTTTGGAGTAAAACCTAGGCACACCCACTCACACGTATACACACTGTTTTCTTAGAATATTGCCAACGCACACTTACAGTACTTGTTCATTACCTTTTTAAAAGAAAAAGAAATAAATAAATCATTTGATTTTATAATAAATTATTTGTTAAAATCTTGAATAGAGATACATAAGATACTGAACGATAAATATGAAGAAGTATATTTGAAGCTAGTTCAAACATGAAACTCATTAAAATACCATTCTGTAAAGGGCAATTTAGTTCAGCCACTGACTGAGAGAAGTAAAGTCTATGCAAATGGAAACGATCTGAGAATGGTAATTTTTTTTTTTTAGCGGTGTTTTCACTTCGTGACTGCAAAATCTACGGTGCTTCATAAATACCGGACGAGGGTTCTAACATATTAGGCCAACATGCGGTATGGGTCAACTTACTAGGGAGGAAAACACGCTATATGGCTTCCATAAACATACCAAATTTACCATGAAGCATGAATCCCTTTCGACAATTTAGAACGCAGTGTTATCTCAAACCCGTTAATTAATGTATTTCAATCAATAACAAAATGTTAGCCCAGTGTGTATTTTTAGCAAGAAACCCACATTCTGACATACAAACTAAACAGTACATCCAACTATCTAAAGCTAACTAGCTATATTGAAAGGATTTTATTGCTTGCGAGTGGGGTTTGGGCCACTCGTTCCTATTTGCTTTCCCTCAAGACCAAAACAAACACTACTTGTATTATGGAAATATTTTGTTTGTATAGATGATTTAAATTATTGTTCCACTACAACGAGTTGTAATAGCATTCAAACTTCAAATTGTGTTTTCCAAAGGCTGCACTGAATCTCACTGAGTGCGCCTTTAACAATTACAACAACAATATATACACACTTACACAACAATACAATAGACGCACCAGTGGCAATTAAGTGCGTCATTGGTATTCACCATAAGCTTCCAGTCCCAAGCTCAAGAAAATATAAGGACTTATTGGTTATCCCAGACAACTAGATTGGTATTGCATGACAACTTATTTGCTCAACCATGGTTCAAAAGTTCATTTTCTATATTTCACATCCATTTAATGTTATAATTTAGAATGATGATTTTGTTATTGAAATAAGTTTCTACTCTTGCGTTATAGCGGTACGCAACGAGCCAACGAGTGGGCGAGACAATTAGACGGCAGACTACGACAACAGTGATAGATTCGGTTTCTCCCTGATGGATAAAATACGGTTGTTCATGCAATTTATATATTCAATAATTTGCATAGGAAGTATTGTCAACTTCTGAAATGGTATAATAATGGGCCGGTGATTCCGTTTAGGGTTATGGATAATATTTTTTTTAAATAATCAATTACTTTTTAAAGCAAAGTGGACACCGAAGCGTCATCTCCCATCTTCTACTTATTTTAATCTATTACTCATTTACACTTTTCAAAAAAAAATAAGTTTTGGATATGTTATAATAATTAAAAATAATTTTACTATTATTATTACTATTTATAAATGTTTTTCTTTCTTTATCCAATAAATTCCAGACTATACTAATACAGTCACACCGCAGTATTTTTAATCATACGCAAGACACAGAAAAATATTTAAAAGTCAGGATGTAGTGTAACACATAATTAATACATATTCTTAACAGTGAAATACTGTATGAATCGGTATGTAAATAATTATTCAATATTCTTATCACTTTAGTGTTATAGCAAGCAAGTTTCCTAAACAGAAAATACCACTCCCGGCAAATAATGGAATCCACAGTTCTGGCAAAATATCTTTCAGGTATCCAATTTCACACTCTTAAAAAAGCAAGGCCTAGCGTTAAACGACTCATGCCAAACAATCCGGTTTAATTAAACAAATTATTTCCACCCTTGCTTGCGTGCGGTATTTTCCTAATTCCGAATAGCACTTATGAGTAAGGGGTGGGGTGTAATTATAGATGTTGGTTTTATGTTGCCAACCTACACAAATGTGTCTGTCCAACACATGATCTGCTTTGGAAAGTGCTAAACCCTTCTCAAAACAACTGGGTGTATGGAAGCCCTAACGCCAGACATAATATCTGTGCAAGGTGGAGTGGCGTGGTACATTAGTTTGTTGCGTGGCGTGCCCACAGGAGCGCTGCGTGCAACTTCACTAGCGCAATCAGCGGCTATTCTCGGTGTCTATACCGGTTACATGTGTATATACACCGTTCCACTTGTTGCTACTTTGTCAGCATGCGACAAGTTGGCATGAGAAATCGATGGACGAATTAGAATCCACGCAATCCAGTGGCTATTTGCATCGAAAATGTAGCATTATATAAAGACAAATTCTATTAACTATTGGTTCAACACAACAGCCAGTTAATAATGAATTCATATGAAACACCCACAGTAACTCGTCTTACAACCTATAGTTAGCGGCTATTAAAGGTTGCTCACCCTACTAGGTATTCTCATGCTTACGTCAGCCGAATCCGATGGTACCAACTTAATTTTCCACTTCTCTTCTTTCCACTATCTACTTAAATCTTGGCCATTAGTGATAATTTACGACCTTCCGTTGGTTACCTGGAATGGTGGGCGTGGCCAAATAGATAAGTGCACTCTTACTCAGTGGCAGACTGCATCTTGTACGCTAATTAAAGGGGCGGGAGATTGGGACTTTAGATCGGTATGCGAATATACTTTCGTAGCGGCACTTATCTTCGAGTTTGAAACAGCGAATAAGTTTGAGATAGTAGTCTATCATGCTTATTAGTTATTAGTAAATTTACTTGTCCATTGACACATGCGTTTTGTTCACACTTTTGTTTTATTAAATTTTCACTGTTTATCATCAATCGGTTATTTGACGAATATAATATTCCACGTGATAACAAACAAATTGAGATTGTCATTGCTTACTTAGTAAACTTTAATATGAAGTTTGATTTTCGGAACTGCTCCAGCGTCATCCGGTGCGTCCAATGCTTCTTATTTGATTATTTGATTATGTTGCATTATAGTTAGACGATATAATATTATAAGATTCGCTCTTCGCACTTTCGTTTATGTTGTTTATATTATCTTGTGACCATTCATATGAATTTTTTACATCATTATCATGTAGGCCTACGTCTCGTTTGATGGTCATTGTAGTGTAGCGAATGCATTTCGCTGACAATGTAAAAAAAATGTTTTATATGTTATGTTTAGTTTACTGGCTTAAATACGCTTCTTATGTACACTGCGTATTGTGGCAAATGTTACGATATAATTACCTGAAAATTAGCCATGGTCTTATACATCGTACGGTTCAAATACAATGTTGGAAAACCATTGTTAATTTCCGTTGCTTTTTAGAATCTATTTAGAAAGTCGAAAAAAATGTTTTCTTTAGCGTAAACACATTCTGGTCGTAAATACTCTTTGTGGAAGAGGCGCGGTCTCACATGAAATATAACGAGAGAGCGATGGAGAGAGAGAGAGGGGGGGGGGAGGGATATTGACGGAGGAAAGAACCACAAGCGTTTGCCGGAATTTGTTACGTGTTTCTTGACGAGCAACGGTTTCTTTCCTAGAAATTACCACTTTTATTTCAGTACTTTAATATTAAATTATGTAATGTCAACATAATTATGGTATGCTGATTGCTGAAGCATCAAGATCTTGACTGGCCTCTGCTGTTTTAGACTCTGTGTATTGCGCAACTTTCTGCGTTAATAAAATACAAGTGCATCCTGGCAATGAATCTACACCGTTACGATCTTCACAATTCGTGGTTATCATCATCATATGGCGAGTGAGACAAACCTAGACATTTAACCCAGCTTGATGTACGATAATGTGTATTGCGCATACGTGCCCTCGTGTTATTCATAAACTGTACATTATTAATACAAACTATACTGTTCACTGTTCCTGCATGATAGCTTTAGTATTTTCTCTGTTAATTCTTAGTTTGCCACAGTCTCGCTCTCAGCCCTGCTACGGCCCCCCCTCTCCCCACTCACCAAGCTTCTTGTTATATATATGTGCTTTTGTTGCCATGTTCTCTAAAATAATCCTTCTATCCAAATCATCTCAAGAGAAAACGTATTTTATTATAATTACTCTCATTCTCAAGATCGTGCTAACGTCTAAATCGAAAATTAAAACGGAAACATTATAACAAACGTTATAAGAACCTATTAATTGGACTGTACACTAATCCTTGTCACACATAAAATTAAAGCGAATATTTTAATATAATTAAATTTATAATTGCATGTAACAAGGAACAGTGTAGAGTCCAATAACTAGGTTAAATCGATGTACTTCTTGCTATACATCCCCTTTAGATGGTCTGTGTGTAGTACATCCGCTCCGCTTTTTCCGTACTGCCGTTATTTGGTTGTCTCTATCGCAGATACATTTGGTTACAATTCGATGTGATGTTCTCTTGTTTAAACATTTTCTGGTTTTCTTTTCAGATAGTTTTATTTAGTATATATTCAGTGGGTTATTGCGACGTATTCCAACATAGCAGGATGCCATTTTATACAGAACCATAATAATTTATTGAAATTATTAAATAACTGAAGTCAAGATGATTAGTGGGATATAAGAATAAACCAATTAGGACCGCCTACATTCGTCTTATGTTCTACTGAGTTTGAGACCCACAGAGGAGCTGTGAGTCGTGTACTGTTTAGCAACCATCTTAAATGGGGAGATCATGACTTTAACATACGGGTTTTATTTCTTAATTCACTTATTTCGATAGATTTTGCTATCGCTTAACTTTTTAATTTCATTCTTCAGAAAAATCGTTTGTACCAAACACTTTGTTACTTTTTCTCAAAATATATTGATCGTCATCAAATTGAAGAAAATTCAATCGGTTTTTGTTCCCACAAAATATTCATATTTTATAGCTTGTTTTAAGAATTGCGGAGATAAAGTGGTATGTTTTCTGTCAGTTACTTTCTATTCTTTGTTTTTGAGCAGCCCATACGGTGTATTTTCCAGAGCTCAGCGCTTTAGACGTATTTAACTATTCATAAAGTACACACTCGAAAAAATCTAGAATTAGACTTAACTATAAAGGATGGGCAAAACACTTAATACATATGAATCGGTTTGTATAAGATGTTCTCTGAAAACGAGATTGAACATCATGGAGGCTTGATGGAAAACTCGATTGAAGTTGGTCTGTGCGGAGAGGTAGAAAGTTGCAATTGAAGTATAATTGCGTTTGAGGTATTCATCTTGTTAAAAACTTAGCACTGAAATTGCAAAGAAATGTTGAATGTGTACAGCTTTTGCTTTAGTAACAGTTTCTAAAAAAGATATTCAAATTGGTTTGACGGTTCGACTCAAATGAATGCGAGGAAATTAGACAATGTTTTAGAAGGGGTACTGTTGGATCAAGGATAATAATGGAGGACTCGCATATTTTGTTCCAACATCTGTTTTATAATATATGCCGATTTTCAATTCAAGCTCATAGAGAAATCTTGCTACCGAGACTCTTATACTGACACTCTTATACCGACACTCAAATTGTAGCGAATTATTCCCGAAAACAAACTAAGACGCTGTGTAGGCAAGACACTCTTTTAAAAAAACCATCTCTTGGTTTTCTAATTCCACATCTCATTACTAAATTAAACAATTATTCCAATGTGCTAGCCATTTTTCAAACAGTAAGATATAAAATAATAATTATTATTTCTCGAGAAAAACTGTTCCGAGCTAGCAAAATATTTAAATCCGGATGAATACTTGTTTTTTTATGTGAATATAGTAGATTGAGAGGGCTATGAGAAAAACATATTGGAAAATCTCTTAGAATAAGAGCGACATTTTCGAAAGGGATGTAAAAGTTTAAACTATTTATATCACACAAATCCACTCTAACAACAGATGACTAAAATTTAGTCACGAAGACACCGTTTTAGACACCAATTTAGTCATCTTTGTGCGCAGTGTTTAAATTTTAGTCACTTGAAGTAAAAATTAGACACCAAATTTATATTTTAAACACTCTTTTAGCAAACAGTCGGTTTTTAGTGTCTAAAAGAGTGACTATTTTAAAGTGACTAATTTGGTGAAACCAAAAGTGTCTAATTTTAGTCATATTTATATTTAAGCACTTAATTAGACACTTGACCGTCAAAATAGACATTTTACTTTAGTCACAGCTTTAGTCATTTAGTCGCATCCAGCATTGCTGAAGTTTATCGATGTGCCAACGTTGATTTGTGAAGGTAGTAATTATATAATTTGGTATTTTTTAAATCTACCAACTTTATGGTTTTTGATGTGTTTTATTTATTAAATTTTAAGAAATGGAATAATATAAAATTAAAATAAATAGCACCTTCTTCAAATTGGAAATATAAAAAAAACATAAAAAAAACATAAAGCTCGTCATCTACAAATCCGTGCATAGCAGTAGCCAAAATAACATATTTTAACTGGTTTAAAAATTAAAACATGATTACGAAATATACTTTTGTAAAAATTGTATTAAAAAAATATAAAGCGGGTAGATTTAAGAAAGACCTACAATTTTGAAGAAGTATAATTAATATATAAGCCACGTCCTCTTCTTTCCATCAACCAAAATGTCTTTAATCTTTGCAATTTGCAAATTTGAACATGATCTTTGAATACGCGCGCGTATCAAAGCGGCAGACGGAAACGGAACAGTGTTCAGTAGTTGTGCAAACTGCGTCTGCGTCACTAGTCTCCGCAGTCCGCTGCCTCGCGGAGTGCGTAGTCATGTTGACCATGCCTGCATCGAGATCTAACCGTCGATGGCCTGATATTTCGGTAAGTACAACGTTTAGTTATTGTTAATATAATAATAATATAATTGAATTGTTCTGGGCCAAGCTTTGTTTTAGTGGAATTCTATACAATAACCTCGTGTGACTCGAGCTAGGAGGTTATATATTGTGTTAGAAATGTTATTGTGTTAGATTGTATGTATGTATATTGTGTTAGAAATGAGCATAAGGTTGGGGGAGGGGGGAAGGGGGGTGGGAAGCAGAGTAGGTTGCTCATTGGGGATTCCATGATCCGGAATGCGGCGCGTGTGTGGGAGGCGAATGGAGGGGAGGCTGAGGTTTATGGAGGTGCCAGAGTGTGTGACCTGGTTGAGATTGTAGGCAGTAGGAAGGGTAGTGAAGATGTGAATGTGGTGGTGTTGAATGTGGGGACGAATGATCTGGGGAGTAAGGTGGATGTGAAAGTGGTGGCGGAGAGAGTGAAAGGGTTGGTGCGAGTGGTAAAGGAGAAGTATAGTAAGGCAAGGGTGGTGGTTGGGGGGATATTGGATAGAGTAGATGGGAGGGGCATAAGCAAGGAGATGATTGTGGAGGTGAATGAGAGAGTGGCTGAGGTGTGTGTGGTAGAGGATGCAACTTTTGTTAACAGCAGGTTGTGGGTGGGAAGGGGCTTACTGTCAGGGGATGGGTTGCATCTGAATAGGAGTGGGGCAAGAGAGCTAGGTAATCTTTTTGTTAGGATAGCAGGTAGTCTCGCGTGACAGGAGGATGGTCAAACCAAAGGGAGGGATATTCAGGGGAGGGATAAGGGGAGGGTTAAGATAATGTCAATTAATTGCAGGAGTGTAAGGAGTGGGGAAAGATTGGAGCAAATGTGGACGTTGATTGAAATGTATGAGCCGGATGTAGTGGTATGTGTGGAAACATGGTTGGATGACGAGATTCTAAATGGGGAGCTAGGGCGTAAGGGATATAACGTGTTTCGCAAGGATAGAAATAGATATGGGGGGGGGGTGATGATTGTCTGTAGGGAGAATGTCAAGGGCACATTGTTGTGGGTAGATAATGTGGTTGAAATGATGTGTGTGCAGGTAAGGGTGGGGGGAGGTCCTTGTGTGGATGTGGTGGGAGTATACAGGCCTAAGGATAGTGGGGAGTGGCAAGTGTTAGATAGGTTGGAAGAGGTAGTGATGGGTGATAGAGGAAGAGTGTTAGTAATAGCTGGGGATCTAAACTTGCCTGGAGTTCACTGGGAGGGGGGGAGGGAGGATCTTGGAGGCAGAAGGCAGGAATGGGCCTGTAAACTTATTAATGAGGGGTTAGTGCAAACGGTAGGAGAGGGGACGAGGATTTGTGGGGAGGGGAGGAATAACATTTTAGATGTAATATTAGTAAGGCCGGAGGAAGCATGGGTTCACTCGGAGGTAGTAGAGGGAATGAGCGATCATAGGGCCCCAATAGTAGAGTTAGCACTAGGTAGTGGGTGGGAGGGAAGGCAGGGAAATAATAGTGAAAGTAGGGACAAGACAATCTGGAGATATGATAGAGCTGATGTTCAGGGTTTGCAAAGGGAGTTACTGGTAATGTATGAAGAGTGGTCTAGTAGGGATGTGGGAGTAAATGAAATGTGGGAAAGTTTTCTGCAGATATATAGGGGCTTGTTGGAAAGGTTTGTGCCGCAGGTGACTAAGGGGGGTGGGACTGACCCAGTATATTATAATAAAAGAATTAGGTGGTTGAAGAGGAAGTGCAGAGAAATATATAAGAGGTATAGGAAGACTGGTAAAGGTAAGGAGAAACTTAAGGAGTGGGAGGGAGTTCTTAATAGGGCAAAGGTCGATGCAAAGGATGATTATATGATGCACTTAATGGATGATGAGGGATTCCAGGGTAAAGGGAGAAGGTTGTATCACATCTAAGGAACCAGAAAGGGGGGGGCGAAATACCCACACTTAAGGGGACTGGGGATGAGTTATTTACTGGTGATAAGGACAAAGCGGAGGCTTTGAACTCACACTATGGGGAGGTATTCCAAGAGAGGGAAGATTCTAGTATGCAGTGGGAAGGGGGGAGGGGTAGCAAGCCACTCACGATAACGAATCTTGATATTAGAAGGGTTTTAGGAAAGATGGGAGGGAGAAAGGCATCGGGGCAGGATGGGTTGATGTGTAGATTTTTGAAAATTGGGGGGGAGGGGGTTGTTAGGTTTGTAGGGGATATTTGCAGGAAATCGTTAAGGGAAGGTACTATACCGGAGGGTTGGAGGGAAGGACTTGTAGTGCCAATACATAAGGGGGGGGATAGAAGTCAAGTAGGGAATTACAGACCTGTTAGTCTCACTTCGGTAGGGAGCAAGATAATGGAAAAGGTAGTAGCAAATTATGTTAGGGAGGTGTTGGAGGGGGAGGGATGGTTGGTAGATAGCCAGCATGGGTTTAGGGAGGGGTATTCTTGCGAGACGCAATTGATAGGTCTTGTTCAGGATATAGGGGAGGCTCTAGATAAGGGGGAGGAAGTTGATGCAGTTTTCCTTGATTTTGAAAAGGCTTTTGATAAAGTGTCTCATGGGATTTTGATGAGGAAGGTTGATAGTGTGATTGCAGATAAAGGGGTTGTAAGGTGGATGGGAGATTTTCTAGCAAATAGGTCGCAAAGGGTAAGGGTGGGGGGTAGCATATCAGCAGCTATCGAAGTTACATCGGGGGTGCCGCAGGGGTCGGTGCTGGGCCCACTGTTATTTATAATGTTTATTAATGATATAGGAAGGGATATTGAGTCAAGATTAAGGTTGTTTGCTGATGATTGCGTCTTGAATAGGGTGATTAAGGGGGTGGAGGATGCTAAGTTGTTGCAGGATGATTTGAACAGGATAGAGGAATGGGTTGATGTTAATAGGATGGGTTTGAATGCGGGAAAGTGTAAACTGGTTGGGTTCACGCGTAAATTAAAAGGGGATGCGAGAGAGTATTTTCTTGAGGGGGTAGTTCTAGAAAAGGTAAAGAAGTATAAGTATTTGGGAATTTTATTGGCCGAAGATTTGGGATGGGGGGACCAGGTGCAGGAAAGTGTAAGAAAGGGATATAGAAACTTAGGGTTTGTTATGAGGAATTTGAAGGGAGCTAGTAGGGAGGTAAAGGATATGGCTTACAAAACAGTGATACGGCCTATATTGGAATATGGTGGTGCGGTGTGGGATCCATATAGGAAAGGGGAAGTCATGGAATTAGAAAAGGTGCAGCGTAGGGCGGCAAGGAAGGTTACAGGACAAGTTAGGAGATGGAGGTATGTGGAAGATAGGTTAGGGAATGTGGTAAGGGCTTATGATAGTGTTACAGCAATGATGGGGGAACTGGGTTGGGAGTCCTTAGAGGAGAGACGGAGGAGTGATAGGATGTGTAATTTATATAGAGCAGCTAGGGGGAAAGGAGGGTGGGGGGAAATCCAGAGCAGGTTGCAAGAAGGAGTTTATAGAGGGAGGGGGGGATCATAATTGGAAGTTTCAGCGTAGGGTAGTGAGAAGTGATCTGGGTAGGTTTGGTTTTGTTGAGAGAACGGTAAGGGAATGGAATGAGTTGCCCGAGGAGGTTGTTGAGTGCGATTCAGTAAGGGAATTTAGAAGTAGATTGACGAAAAGGAGGTGACGAGGGAGGGTGGGGAGGGGGGAGGTTTGGATAGGTTGCCACCGGGTAGTTGTGGCCCATTTGCAGCCTTGAAGTATTTTAATCTTAATCTTAATCTTAACCTAACCTCACATTTTGCCTAGTGGCAGGCCCTGCCGCACATTTGGCAGTCACTACTCTGTGTTCATCAAAAGACACGTAGGCCTAGGCACTAATATACGTTCTCAGTACAATCATATTTTGTTTACATATCTTCTTGTAGGCCTAGGCCTAGGCCTAGACCCTTAACAACAATGCAGGCACAGTGTTGTTTACTGTAAGGATCAGGAGCTAATCCACCTAGGGCCTAGGCCTATTTGTAGGCCTATTTGTAAATGTAGGCATATGCCTTAGTGCATGATTGTAGGTCTTACTGTAGGCCTAACCTAGCCCTAGGTATGGTAGGGCCTACCCTAGCCCCAGGTACGGTAGGGCCTAGGTCTCTCATTCGTGGGATTGACCAAATCCATTTCATAATCAATATTTTCTCAAGCTTGACGTAGGCTAGCAGGTCTGCCTAGGCCTAGGCATAGCTTGCCTGTTTGTATAACAGAGCCCAATCACAACCCATCATTTTGATTCATATCATGAAGTTTAGGGCATGTTTATGTTTCAAGTTACGGCCTAGGCCTACTATTTTTTACAGTGTGTAGAAATTCACAATAAAATCACCAAGATAATCTATGCCTACCCAGTCAGTGGGTGTGTAGGCCACCTCCCACCCCGGGATTTCAACAGGTGTATTGGATTACAATTGTGAATTCCGTTGTTGTAGTGTACCTAATACCTGGTGTCCTTGCTTAGGTTAATACGTAGGGCCTACTACAATATAGGCCTACCATCAGTTTATTGTGAACGAGGAACATTTCCTTTATGTTACGTTGCATCTCGATGCCGATACTTTTGAGTCCCGGGTAACAGTATCAATAGGCCTAACTGTAATTACCCCTGCAATTGTAAGCATAATGCAAATTTACTTGTTAAGCATAGGCCTCTATCTTACGATGAGAATGCACAATACCATTCCATTGCCTGATGGAGTTGATGTTTCCTGGTAACTGTAAGGGAGTGGTCTCTAGTAGGCCTATCGAACTTGTCGTTCAGACTGCAAATTACACACACTGATAATATGTTACTAGTACTACCATATTGAGTATCTAGACCTGTTATTTTATTGCACATTAGTGCTTACCATTAGGCATATAAAAGTTGTCATTAGATCTACTGGGACATAGGCCTGTAGTTTTCAGAGTATGCCTACCGGTAGGCCTTCTGTAGACCTTCACAAAGCTAGATTTAGACGTAGCCTACCTTGCTAAAAAAAAAAAAAAAATAGAAAAGTATGACTAGGCTAGTTACGAATTATGGAAAATAACATAATCCTAAAACTTTATAGACCTATCAAGTTCTGTACACAGCAATCAATAGGCCTATGTACTTTAAAAAATATATATATATATATATCAGTTAGCTGTTAGTTTATCAGTTAGCATGATACTAAGTCAATGCGTTCATGGAACAACATATTATGTAATCCACCGTTCAATGTTGACATTCTGTGCGGGTGAGGTAGGTCTATGTGAGTACGGGACTTAGAAGGTCTAGTCTGTAATTACCTGAATTGACCTACCTACTTTGAACATCACTTAAAATGTTCCATTTAAGTTTCTTTAAAATTAAGGAAAAATATGTCACCATCCTGACATTTTTTTTTCCATTTTTTATAATTTAGAGACTTCAAAGCTAAGTCTTAACTCTATCACCTAAATAAGTTCCTGCTGATATCAATATTTAATATTTATTATTTATTTCTAGAGGCCTGCCGATGACAAACTTATTCGCACACCTCAACTTGGGAAAGACAGTATGGATCCTGTTTAACTACGCCTAAAGAGACACCTTGGTCAAACATCATTTTTCCGGCTATCGTTTTCTGAAGGTATGTACAGTATAGTAAAATAACGTTGCCAACTTGCCATTGATGTAAACTTACAGCATCCGACATCGAAACAAAATATCAATGTCACATTACGATGCTGACACGTAAAACATTGATGTCAAAAAACCAATTCTTTTCATAATAATAAATAAACTATACATAACTAGTAACTACCTATCAATTCCTTTTCTGAAGTTATACTGATTGCATTGTTATCGATTGGTTTTCAGCCTTTTGAGCCCACCTTGCAGAAATGGAATCTGCTTCAATAGAGAAGTAGGCTCTCAGTGCAAAACAGAACAAGAAGTCTACACGTAAAATGTATTTCTTATCAGAACATCAATTTTTCTTACCTGAAATTTTTAATTGTTCTTTGAAGTAAATTATGAAATTGTTTAAATAAATGTACAAGTGTGTATAATTGACCAATAAAATGTGCTGTGGCATTTTTTCTTTTAAAATGTTGTTACTTTTGCAAATAGATACAAAGCACTTAATGTTCAACTCAATATGCATCTCTGTTACTTTATTCTATAGCCAGCCTCAGAGTTGATTCTTATGTCTTGTCTGCATAGTTAAATGTGTACATTATTTGTTTGAGAAGGGTGAGATATTATTTAGTTGACCATAAAGTTGCTTTAAATCCATGCCTAATTATTTTCAGCTGCTGAACGCTTTCTCCAATTTTCAATAGTTTACTATTGATCTCATAAATAGTTTACTATTGCAGCAGCCAATTGTTTACTATTGGTCTCATGAATAGTTTACTATCACAGCAGCTAATAGTAATTTACTAATTTAAGGTTGATCTTTTAGGTGACATGTTAAATCCCAATAGTAATTTCACTCATTTTGTATAGTAATTGAAAATTATGAATAGTAAATCTGAATAGTTCGTCCAAATTTACTAGCACGTAATTTTTCAATAGTGATACCAATAGTAATCTCAACAGTACATTTTTACAAGGGAAGATTTACCTAGAGTAATTGGGTCGTAATTGCAAGTGACCCAGTTGTGGCAAAGGAAAGGTAAGGTATGAAAGCAGTCTACCTGCAGGGGTGCCACACAGGACTAAAAAACTCTAGAGGGATGCCATAGTTTTCAACTATTCTGGTGTGGGATTAGCCCAATCGTTTGGGAATAAGGTAAGCAGACCTGCCAATTGGTTACAAATTTCATATCGATTATCTAAGTAAAAATCGGTTATAGTATAGTGGACCCAAGATTATACTTTACACCTGCTTTCGTCAAATCCGGGGCAGTCGCAGCCAACCAGCGAACCGCCCGAGACACATCTGGGCCAATACCGATCGCTGATTGGCTACGAACCAGTCGCCTGTGACGAAAGCATGTGTAAGGTAGTATTGGGACAACTATTATTGGTTAATCGATAATCGGCGGCAACCCTAGAAATTGCGTATTCGAGTTATTTTTCCCGGTTCATGTTTACAACACTAATGTTCAACTATTAAAATCGGAGTGTTTTCAACGTACGTGATTTTTCATATTAATATTATCTTGCATAGCCGAAACTTTTAAGAACCGGTTCTCATGGAACTTTTATGTAGGGAACCAGTATCAAAATCGGTATCGTAATGTATACTAGAACCGGAGTCTTTATGGATGAAACTTTCCAATCCCTGCGAGATACTAATAGGTGCTATATCAAAACCCTTTTCTTCACTTGCTTCATCCTTTACTTCCTAGCTCTTCTCCTTCCTTCATTCCAAAGTGCAGACCTACCTCTGTACCCCCACACGCTCAGCAGGGGGGGGGGGGGGAGAGAGCACCAGATATTTAGTCATCTTTCAAAGACTAAAATTTAGTCATTTTATAATTAGTCAGTATAAAGTGACTAAAAACAATTATATTTAGACATCTTTATATGACTAAAATTAGTCATCTTTATGCGTCTATTACAAGGGTGCAATTAAGGCACGTCAAAAACGACTAAATTTTAGTCATCTGTTGTTAGAGTGATCCATATTACCTGAACGGCGGGCAGGCATGGCACATTCAGCCTGATAACTGTAATTGCAGTTTGACACCAGCAAACTGATTTTAAGATTGGATAATATAAATTAGGACGTTACGTGTCACTAAGAGAATTAAATTATTAAATCTTGCCGATAATTGAATTTGTATTGCACGAGTGATATTCGTGACTTGTTCATAAATGATAGATTATGGTTGAATATTGTTGTGGCGAGCAGGGTTGGGGGGTAATTGTGGCGTGCTCACGATATATTAAGATCGAATATCACGTAATGGCTAATAATGGCTGATATTGATATTATTTAAATATTGGCTCGTGGATTTACACTAAACAACCTCTAAAAAGCAATTATATGTCTTTATAGCTAACCCAAGTTTTGTTGTTGGGAATTGGTGTAAGTGGTTGGAGAGATGCATGGGTAAAGAGGTGGGATTGTTCACATTATTGTATTATTTTAATCATATTATTTCACGTCATATTTATCTTTGGTACAAATCTTGTAATACTAGTTGTGACACAAAACAGTGCAGCCTAAGTAATATTATTTTTAAGAAAATAAACGCTCCTCTCATCCTTCAATAAACACATCCTACTCATTGGCAACAGTTGTTTTGTGTTATGGTTCATGATAACGAAAATAGGCCTAGCTACATACATTGACTGCATTGTGAAAGAACACGTAAATTTAGTTATAATTTATTATTTCAATTTATAATACGAGACGAAAACGGAGAAACTTATTTCGCACGATCATTTTCCGTTCACGTTCCGTACACGAACGTTTCAAAACTGGGGCCGGATTCACAAGAGGTATTAACTTAAGACAGGTCCTAAGTCCTGCTGTACCGTATGTGCTATTACTAGGAAAACGCTCTGTTTGACGCGTTGATAAGCGAGCGCGTCAATATCTACGAACTTTCTGGCGAAAAGTTTTCAATGCTAATACGAACAACAATTAACAACAATTCAAGAATGCGCATTGCAAAAATTGTTCTTATTTCCATGGCTATTATACTTTCCGACATTGTTGTATGCAGTGCAATGTGCGTTGCTATGAATTTTCGTGGTCATGTTTTCAATACGGTCCGCCACCGTTACTAACACTTATTGACAGCAATAGAAATGTAATTTCTGCCTCCAATACGTATTGGATCGAGTTTACATTAGTATATTTGTGACCGGACATAAATTTACTATAAGATAGCCACCTCACATTTTGCCGTTACTGCGTTTTAGAAAAATATTTTCGAGTAACTTTCGTGTAACTTTGCCAATATTTATCAAATCGCCATTACATTAACATATTCGTGATCGGAAAAATCTGTAGAAAAATCTGGCTATCTAACATTTTGCCGCCATTTTGTTTCAGAAAAATATTTTGCAGTAACTATGGTGTAACTTTGTAACTTTTCAAACGATTTTGCCTGAAAACTATACACCTTCAATCCACATCGAGGCTTGTGGATGGTCTAAATTTCAAGTTGATCGGACTTTCCGTTCGACCGCTATCGACGGACATAAAAAAAAAAAAAAAAAACAGAACGAAGTGCCATAAGAGTCAAGTGGAAACACTCGCTTCGCTCGCTTAATAAATCCATGATATGCCTTCTCGTGGAAATCACAGTTAGCTTGAAATATTGCAAGGCGGTGTTTTAAAGTTAAGTGTTTTGTTTTCTTATACCTCCACATTCTATTTCAGAGAAATGTGTATGTCAAGGTAAGTAAACGATATTTATTTATGCTCACACTTCGAAGTCATAGACGTATTGCCACCATCTTTGAAGAAAGATAATACCAAATACCTTAATGGGAATAGCTTCGCTAATACCTACTCAGATAGGGCCTAAATTTTGGTCTCAAGTGTTTGTTATTTACTAGGGTTTCTTAGCGACGTCGAGTCGAGGTTATGTGCAAGTCCGTATCAGCCAATGGCGTAGTGGTTCTAAAGTTAGGCCAGGCCTAAGTTAAGACTTTTTGTGAATCCGGGTGTTACCGCCCACGATGCTTTCATGTTTCATTCACTTGAAACCCTTTGAGCGTGTTTGAAATAACGTTACGATAAGGTTGCTAAAAGCATTTACACACAGGTATATGTTATAGAAGTTGGCCTCATACGTCATATTTCCGTCGTTGAGAGGGTAGTTGTTCGTTTAGTTCTTCTTGACGTGGGCGGCAACTGGCAAGTACGTCTCATCGCATCTTGGCACAGCTTTGTGCAGCCGGCATTGACCACAACTTAAAACTGCCCGGGGCACTGTTGAGTTGGGAATGGAACTTGAGTCGGGTAACGAGGCCGTCTAAGAAGTAAACAGATGACGTGGACATCAAAGACCAGAGTTTAATTGGGATGGAAAGAGAAATGCCCAATAAGCGTTTTCAGTAGATAAAGCGTTCGTCTTCCGTTGTAATATGTTGTACAAATTCGTATATCATATAACACGAAGATATTGCTGAGATTTAGAAGTAGCATTTCCTCACCGTGATGTTGAGGCCGGGCATCGATTGCTAGTAAAGCGTTGACTTGTCGTCGTCGTTGTCGTTGTCGTTGTCGTCGTCGTTGTCGTCGTCGTCGTCGTAGTCGTAGTCGTAGTCGTAGTCTTAGTCGTAGTCGTAGTCGTAGTCGTAGTCGTAGTCGTAGTCGTAGTCGTAGTCGTAGTCGTCGTTGTCGTAGTCGTCGTTGTCGTTGTCGTCGTTGTCGTCGTCGTCGTCGTCGTAGTCGTAGTTGTAGTCGTAGTCGTAGTCGTAGTCGTAGTCGTCGTTGTCGTTGTCGTTGTCGTCGTAGTCGTAGTCGTAGTCGTAGTAGTCGTAGTCGTAGTCGTAGTCGTAGTCGTAGTCGTAGTCGTAGTCGTCGTTGTCGTTGTCGTCGTTGTCGTTGTCGTTGCTACCGTTGTATTGTGTTTGAGATGGTTTATGAAAGGTTGCGTGATATTGATTCTGTGGATTTTGTATTTGTTATGTTGATCAGTACCACAACAGTAAGTGACATCGTGACCATGTGCACTCACCCAAAGCTTCGACTCACCTCCCAAGGCCGCACGGTAAGACTCGAGAACCAAGGGGAAGTGCAACCACAACACTGCAAACTCTTCTTAAAATACCATATTACAGTTTTTAAACACTCGTACAATGAGTCGTTTACAATGTCAATCGTACAAAGTTAAATAGACGCTTGGCAGCGTAGTTAATCACGGGCGTGGTCCCTGTGATCCAGGTTCGAATCCTGGTTTGGCCATGGATGTTATGCTTCATAATCAGCTACTAGTTTTCTTGACTATCAGCGTAAGCCAAAATATCATCATTATTAAAATACGCTTTCCGATAAACTGTTACTTCATACCGGAACTTAATGTATACAAGTTATGTTTTGTGTAATAAAAAGTTATATTTACACCATACTTCATGCAGTAAGGAATGTCAATACTGTTGTGTTGTTAGATAACATGAGGCCCCGTATGTTTTAATCAGTAATTGTGACGTCACAGGCATTGGCTAAAACATTGTTGGACTGATTATTTGACTTGGACCCATATTCATAGTTAGCCCACAGTGCATTGGATCCAATGTTGCTAACCAATGATTGTATGCACGTTATTTTCCATACAGTGTTCGTTGGAATACAGTCAGCTATTAATACGGACCTAAGTAACTTTTATAAAGCTATTCAAAATCAAAAATCATAATATCTTATTCATAAATAGCAAAACGAAATATAGTTAACATAATTGTGATTAGCATAAATATCTTTAAAATATGTTAAGGCATTGAAATTCTTGGCCTTCCCGCTCTCGGGCCGGTAAAGTTCAATAAATACAATAATATTTAGGTGGCTCGTTGGTCCAGTGGTTAGCATCCCTGCTTCCAATGCAGAAAGTCCCGGGTTCAAATCCCGCTTCAGGCAAAAGTTTTTTAACTTCTAATGTGGATTCAATTCCATTTCTTCTTGGCTTAGGAATAAGTCAACGGTGACTTTGGAGCCGTCCTAGCAACGAAGCACTCAATAAATTCAAAGTTCTTCTGAATCGACCTTGTTGATTCTGGCATTTGTTCGCAGGTGTTCGCACTGTCCAATCACTGATTCATATGTTTCGTATTTGAAATATCGATCTTTGATTGGTTATCGCTCACTCGTCGATGGTGTTCGAAGCCTACAGGGTTGGTTTAGTCACTTTAAATTAAAGTCCCCCACTGCAAATCAGTTTAGTTACTGAGTGGGTAGACTCTAAATGTGAATTTATTTATTTATTTATTTATTTAACGAAGCCTTTACCTGTAAACACTATTTTTTGCATTCATACTTGTAAGCGTGCAAGGCCATATCTTCCACTCAACATTTGACTCAGTTTAAATCTCACTCTGTAACAACCACATTATAGCTGCATGTATTTATTTAGTTTATATTATATTCAGTCAGAAAACTGAAATATAAAGAATGACAATAAAGTATGTAAATATCTGTTCCATAAATAAGAAATTCAAACGTTGTCCAACATGAAATAGTTAATAATACGTTATTACGACAGTAAAGGAAGTTCAATTTCTCGTTCTCTTGATTGCCTGAAACTGCACAGCACAGTATATGTTCCCCTTTAACGAAACAGGCCGCCCCTGTCTGTGGAGGTAAAATGTTATTTCTGTATCGCAATCATCGAAGCGACAGTTTTATCACGAAGTCGAACCCTCTATTCAAAACCTCATCGTGCTTAATTCCGGTCAAGTTGAAACGTTTTTGCGTAAAACGTCAAACCAGTTAGATGAATTACTTTTTATAAAGGTCAGAGTTACTCCGCCTTTGAGATTGGAGTAAAACCGTTTGTAAAACATACTTTCCGCGCACATGAACATGATATATCCGTTGAGGCTCCACGATTGAGCTGCTATAATTAACCAGAAACAACCTTACAGATGCTCTCGACATAGAAGTGACCAACCACAGCCCCAGTCTCAATTACTGATCGCTGGTTGTTTATGAGTCCCTCGTCTATGACAAACGCGTCTACAAGCTTGTTACGGTACAATATATATTATATAACCACCAACATTCAGATAAACAATTGGCACACGAATTAATTTATTTACTTTCTGACTCATCGTCAATCTCAATTAAATTTTGATTTGAACATATAAATAATCGGTACGACATTAATAATGTGTTGGAACTGAATGATAGTGCAAAATTGTCATCATTAAAACAGATTTTTTACGTTTAGCAGTATAAAACCTCACATTGTCTTTCGTGAGTGTTCTGAACATTTCCTGATACCTAGAGTCTCATAAAATTTATATTGCGATCCATGTCTTGTGTGAGAAGTTGGTTTTGTTTTGGTTCAATCAAATACAAACATCATAGCTGACATTGCCAATGTTTCGTATCTAGGGCCCTCATTCCAAAACGTAAGTTACAACCGGTTGTTACTTGCGCCTGGGTTGCGGAATTAAGGGGGCAACTTTACAACCGCCTAAAACTGTTCTGGAATGAGGGCACTCGGTTGTTCGTACCCATGCATCATAATTTATGCACGAGTACTCTATGTTACTATCTTAAATTACATATAGTCTTACATGTACGTATAGATCTACGCGACCATCACACAGGGTAGAAAGTAGAGTGAAAAGCTAAACGTAAATAGAAAACGTTACTCTTTACGAGTAGGGGCACCATGTAGCTCTTAGGGTTTCCCTTAGGATTTTTCTTTTTACTTTTTACCGTTAACTTTTCACTCTTCAACTTCTCAGAATTGAAAAAACGTGAAAAGTCCCATTTATTAGGGTTTATAATCTTCACTTGCAAAGTAATTTTTAGGGCGTGATGAGCTTTACTGCCTTAGTCAGAGTTTACCTTCTCTTTATTTTAAGCGTTTTACTTTTGATGTTCCCCTGTGACGACCAACTAAATGAACAACGATAAACCGAATACGTGTATTTATGCGATTGTGTTCTACATTCCCATAAAAAACATCGCCAATCGTGTTTCCCTGTTCGTTTTTCCACTAAAAAACCAAGAGAACTGATTGTACCTCGAGTTCCTATGTTTGCATCATATTGTTCCCATGGGGCTGAATACAATGATGGAGATCAATAAAAATAAACACAACATAACAAAACGTATAATGCCGTTGTGAAAATATTGCCGTTGTGTATTTTATACAGTATACGTAAATATGGTAACTAACTTCTAACGAAGGGATCTCAATAAAATTGATGGCCCGATTTTGACGTCCAATAATTACATTTCACATTCAAGAGAACAACCCAATCAGGTATGGTATGCAAAAAACGCATGTTCTGATTAATTCTTATACACAATAGTTATTCATGCATGATAACTAGTTGATAATTATTCCATCAGTCTACAGCACAAAATAAATTATATTAACGTAGTTGATGTTATCAAAACCGATTCATGTGGTGTGTTCGCCGAAATTGATTTTCACAGCCTTGAGTGAACTGAAAATCGCCCAGTTTATAACCTTTTATTTGGACGTTAACCAAGATTATTAGTGCAGTTCGGGGGCGGTCATTGAAGCAAAGGTACAAACCAGTTGTTAGTCACTGTATGAAAAATTTTGTGAGCTTGTTCTGTACTTTCACTTAACATTATAAATAATGCAGCTGTGTTTAAAAGTAGCATGATTAAAACATAGACTTTATCAGGAGATTGAAAACACAATTATCATTTCAATTTATTGTTACTACACAAACTGGTTATGTATTCTGGAATAACCTTTCCAATTCTATCGCCATAGATCGTGAATTGTGGACAACCAGTAGACTCCAACTTTGCTAAATGCCAAAAAAAACCGCCATTTTAAACTATGCTAAAAAAACTTCATATTTAGCCGTTTATTTAGACGTCATATAAAGTCATATTTAGACAAGTATTTATCATGTTTCGAACTTTTGTATTTAGTTGAAAACGGTAAAATGAATTACATCACAACGTTTGTTTGAGTATTTAAATATCCGTGTTTTAATGATGACTAGTTTGGAGTTCATGGTCAGCTCCTACAGCTAGGGGCACCCATATTGCTATGGAATTGTTTTCTGTATGGAAAATAACATGCAAACAACTGTTCCCTACACCTAGGGGCGCCCGTTTTTACCAAGGTAACAGTTGTTAGCGTCGTGAAGGTCACCCCCGTGTTGGTTATAATACATACAGACGCCTGCTAGCGTCCCACACACGTAGCTAGTAACGTCTACAAAACGACGTTGAATTATCTCCAGCGCCGGGACGCCAGTGCAGGAGATACAATGGCTCCCAGCTGAGAGCAATCTCAAACATATTCCCAACCCGCTGGGACTCTGATAGAGGATGTATTATACTTCAGTAGGTGGCATATTTTGTGATTGGTTGAAGTTTACTGGCTTATTGCAGTCGTATTTTTAAATAAATGTTCTTATTTTAATACAAATATTATAAAATACATTATTTATTTAAGTGAAAACCCTGTCTGGGTCCGGGGTAGATTTTGGCTCAGGGTAACTCAACCAGTCGTAAATACTATGTTCACACTAGGCTCGCTAACAGCAGTTAAGCCACTAACTTCTGTTAAGAATGTAATGTGAACGTAACGCAGTTAGCCATAACTGACATCAAGCACTAACTGCGTTTGGTGAACGTAGTTAGCGGGCAACTTAGATCAATTTGCCACTGCCTTATTGAAAATCATTCCTGGTTTTAAAAGATACCAGGCGGTGAGCAACACCGAAAGACAACAATGGAACAAATAAATTGAACTGATTGACAAACCATCAGGGGCCTCATTCCTGTACATTTGCAAACTTAACCCCGGTGTTAGTCAATAGCCAATCAGGAGTCAGCAATTGAGACGCCGATCGAAGAAAGGCATTGTTGAAAAAACGAGACGAAATAAAAACAATAACAAACAAAAACAGTCCAATAACCCCAAAACGTCGACAAAACACTCAATAAAACTACTTATTTACAGATCTGGGTTGTACATAATGCACTATAAATACACAAAATTGTTTGTAAACTGCAATAAACACATACAGTGGCGTATCCATGAAGTGGATATTCCCAATCAAAGAATTGAAATGTGACATTAATTTTGTGAAACTATACACATGGGCATCGGCAAAATGGCGGCATTTCCATGTATTGTTGAGATAACTCTTCTTAACCCTACTATCAGACAGTAGTCCTTTGCATAACGCTCGAAAAAGGCCTGGTCGGTATAAAATTTGGGTCAAAGGATGACATATATCAAATGAAAGCTTGAGATGAGTACTTTTCAAAAAACCATGATATACCTCTGGCAAATCCAGCTTTCTATGTCAAAACTAGGGTCAAAGTTCAAATTTGTAATTTTTTAAATAATTTTTAATTAAATAACGAAAAATGTTTGCAAGTTTAAAAATACTCTTTTAGTAAGATAAATGTATAAAGTTTATAAAAAAAAAATTAAATTACCTTTTTACCTTTTTTGACCTTGACTGGGGTCAATTTCCTCAAAATGGGTAATTTCTAAAATTTTCTTCGATTTATTGACCAATATTCATTATGTCAACGTACTTACTCATAAATACGTTAAAATGAATAGTTCTTATTGTTATCTCATTGTTTTCACGGTATTCATTCAAAATGGCGGTCAAAGGTCAATAGGTAAGTATCGTCAAACTAGGTCTAGTAACTAAAATATTACTTTTGGGTACTCTAAAGACGCAGAATTTTAGCTGCAATTACAATAACGAATAACAATATAATGTTTTTATCGTAAGAGAATGTAATTATCATATAACTTATAAACTACTTAAGATTGTTACTGAATTTCTAATTAATGTCCTCAGACATCAGGGTATTCTTAAATGGGTGTGCAGCTGCAACAAAATACATTTTGAGAAACGAGCATGACCATGCTGAGATACGTGATATGATACTAGTATTATGTTATATATTCTACCTTAGCAGTCACTGTCTAAGTTGTCAGATTAATCACCTATACTGACTCACTGGTATTCTCATGCTGGCTACTGGTACTGGTACTGGTATTTGTACAATCCTTCAGCTTACAAGCGTGGGTACACTTTTATTGATTGGCCAAACACTCACATGTCGACATCTTGCAAACACGGCAACGGTTATAGGCTAGGAGATCCATAACGGCCAAAGGTGCTGGAGTTCCAATCATCCACTCGTTGCTCAGATCTCCTTCTGCCGTGGTTTCCCATCCATAGTCACACAGATCAGGAACATCAGGGTTGGCGTCCAAACAACGTATCCAGACCGCTGTTTGGTGGTTAGCTCGCAGCCACAGGATTTGAGGCAGTAGACAATCGTTTCAATGTGGTAGCTGATTAGACTCATCACATTTACTTTTAAAAAGCTCGTAGGGTAGCTGGTTGACGCTTGACTACCAAAAATCAAACACACTTCGAAGATGTGTAAAAACTAGCGAGTTCGTTGGGATTCGAAGTATATAATACCCTCCCTGACCTCCATGCACTGGTTGTGACAAAGGTTGGAATTCATAGTCGGCCACTTCACCTAGAGGCACCCAATGTTGCTATGGATTTGTTTTCTATATGGGAAATGACATGTATGAAACTGTTACCTTGTTAACAACGGGCGCATCTATAGGTGTAGGGGACGACTATGAGTTCCAACCTGAGTGAGCTCATTCAGTGGTAAAGGGAAAAGGAGAACTTTGAATATCATGAGAAAAAACTCGCATTTCTGTGTCAAGCTAAGCAAGATGGGTCAGGACTGGAGAGTTTCTATCGATGTCATCAAAAAAACTCGAAGAGTTTGTCTGTAAACTCTGCTCTTTGACCACGACTCTGTCATGCGTCAACCTGCTGCGCTACGAGCGTTTTAGAAGTAAGTGTGATGATATGAAGTCTAATCAGCTACCACCTTGTAACGATTTCTTACTGCTTCATATCTTGCGACTGTGAGTTATCAACCAAACACGATCTATTGATACGTTGCTTGGAAGCCAACCCTGATGTTCCTGATCTGTGTGGCTATGGATGGAAAACCACGGCAGAAGGAGATCTGAGCAACGAGTGGATGATTGGAACTCCAGTACCTTTGACCGTTATGGATCTCCTAGCCTGTAACTGTTGCCGTGTTTGCAAGATGCCGACCTATGAGTGTTTGACCAATCAGCTGAAGTGTACCCACGCGTGTAAGCTGAAGGACTGTCCAAATATCGGTACCCAGCATGAGAATTCCAGTGAATCAGAAGGTGATTAATCTGACGACTTCAATTTTGAGTGATTTTGACTTCAATTTTGATTAATATGACGACTAGACAGTGACTGCTAGGACAGATATCATATCATACTATCATATCACGTATCTCAGCATGGTCATGCTCTTTTCTAAAAATGTATTTTGTTGCAGTTGCACACCCATTCAAGAATACCCTAATGTCTGAGGACATTAATTAGAAATTCAGTAACAATCTTAAGTAGTTTATAAGTTATATGATAATAACATTCTCTTACGATTAAAACATTATATTGTTATTCGTTATTGTAATTGCAGCTAAAATTCTGCGTCTTTAGAGTACCCACAAGTAATATTTTAGTTACTATACCTAGTTTGACGATACTTACCTATTGACCTTTGACCGCCATTTTGAATGAATACCGTGAAAACAATGTGATAACAATAAGAACTATTCATTTTAACGTATTTATGAATAGGTCGTTGACATAATGAATGTTGGCCAATAAATCGAAGAAAATTTTAAAAATTATCCATTTTGAGGAAATTGACCTCAATTAAGGTCAAAAAAGGCTAAATGGGTAATTTAATTTTTTTTTAAGAAACATAATACATTTACAATACTAAAAGTGTATGATTGAACTTGCAAACATTTTTCGTTATTTAATTAAAAATTATTAAAAAAATTACAAATTTGACCTTTGACCCTAGTTTTGACATAGAAAGCTGGATTTGCCAGAGGTATATCATAGTTTTTTGAAAAGTACTCGTCTTAAGCTTTCATTTGATATATGTCATCCTTTGACCCAAATTTTATACCGTCATTCTCGTTATGCAAAGGACTACAGGGTCATATTTGCCTCCGAATTATGCAGGGAAGCCTGGGTAGGCGTTAACCCCGGGTTCATTTTAACATGGGGTTAGCGAGGGTTAAGAAGAGTTAAAAAAATGTACAGGAATGAGGCCCCAGGTGTCAAAATAATAAAATTGCAAACCATAGAAATAAAAACAAGTGTATAGCAATAGTAACTGCTCGCCATTTAAAACTTTTAATGATAGACAACGACTAAATGAAAGTTTTGTATGTGTATTTGTTTGTTTTTTGTTTTGTTTTCCAGACGAAATTATTTTTTTACAGCTTGTTGATTGTCCATAGATTCAATTCATTTGTTTCATTGTTATCTTTTGGTGTTGCTAGTTGGTGTGACAGTTCCTTGGTAGGCCTAGGCTATTCCGCTATTTCATTTAATTCGTCGTACGTTAATAAAATTCGTGAAGCTATGGATTCCTCGTGTTCGGGAGGTATTGCAGAGAAGGCAGAAAAGGTGTTGAAGAGACACAACTGGACGGACCATGAAATTTTGGTCCTTATACATGTGTGGGTAGAGGTTATGTAAGACGCTGCTACTCTTCCAATTGCTGCAGCATATCTTCTTTTCTGCCTCACTTCTTTTACCAACATATGTATACGGCGTAGAAAGGTCGCCTTTTGCACCAAATACTGCAATGTAATTGTTAAAAATATTAACAAAAACTCCTTTTGTTCTACAAACGGCATGTTGTTATTACTTCAACCACAGACAGTACAAAACAAAACACGTATTTGAAACCGAGCCAAAAGCCGTGCACAGCCTTCTATATCGTCATAAAATCACTAAATATAGTACTGCGGTGGCTGTGCATGACGTCACACACTGCTCATACATCGATTCCAGTGTGAACAGTTGACACAGGATCACACAAATATATCAAACGACCTTGAACGTCGCTAACCGCTGTTAGCGAGCCTAGTGTGAACATAGTAAGAGGCGACGAAATTAAATCCTAACAATTTACGCTATCCATTGCTACCTTCTTCTTTCTACTTTTCGCTTTTCTCCCATACCCCACTCCTAACCCCTAGCTGTCGATTACGTTGACAAATACCAAATAATAATAATAATTTAAGTGAACAATAATTAACAATATTGCATTGGTCAGTGCATCAATACTGCCAAACCAATTTCCATTTCTGAAAACTTACGATAAACAGGAGAAAACTACTTCCTTGGCCACTATTCAAGTAACAGCTGCTCTCTAGACTCGAAATCAACTGAAGCACTCAGTTGACTTAACTGCACTCGAACGTGCAAGTGTAGTAGGCCTATGACTAATACAAGTTACTAGTTAAGTATATCCGTCGTTTTCTAATAATGGACGGTAAAATTATGTCAACACTATAATTTGTTCCAGAAAGTAAGTAGGCGTACTCCATGCGAATAACTATGAGTAGCAGTTTTATTAATAAACTTATAATGAATGTATCCAGTAGCAAAACATGACAATTTGTCTTGCTTTAAACCTATGGACTGTGATAGTGGTAGGTAGATCAGTGGTAGATGAAGAGTCGAAAAAGTAGTACTACTACAACTAGAGGTAGATTTTTACAATAGAAAATATAGGGAGTTGGTTGAATATATTAGTGTCGACTCTTTCGTTTAATATTTACACCAACTAACATTTCATTTAACATTTATAACATCTGTAATATGTGACGATATATAATTATCCTATTTCTTTTACAATCTATCTGCTACTTTATGTTATTGCTAAAGCGGTAATTAATGACAATAAGTGTGTAAGCGTAATTCGATAACAAGTCTGACTTATTTACATGACTTCTTCATGTAAGAACTGTACCAAAGATCAAATATTAAAGAAAGAAAAATCATTCAGTCCAAGAAATGCAGACTAGTTTCAACATGCAAGCAAATGTATCCGCTAGAGAATTTGCTGGTTAACATAATATCAAAGTTTTATGCTCACTTACTTAGGTAACTAATCTTCAATGAACTTGAAAGTTGAAATGTATAACATGATCAATTTACCCTCTCACCGCTTGTGAGGCTGCTTTAATTGCAGTGTTGGGGCGGTTGGTGGGGGGGGGGGGAGAGGGGGGCTGAACAGTGCGACGTTATGAAGCTAATCCTGTATTCGGTGTTCCCCTAGTCCCATTGTGGCTTGACTTGTGATGCTGTCAATTCTATGAATAACTAATATATATCAGCTTAAAGCATTGTATAAATATGAAAAGTTTTGCTCGCATTTCTAAAATGAATTGCAAATATTCGCTTTTATTTAACATCGCAGAGAGTGAAAATGTGGATGATGCTTTTAACTTCACGTATTTACACGAGATGTGTTTTGTTCCGATAGGTAATCATAATAATTGCACGATGATTGAATATTTGTGATTGTTTTTGCACCAAATAATTTTTTCCATCTATAATATATATTTACTGATAAAATTCATAGGGTTTTTCTTTGGGGCGTAACATTTTTTTCGCTAATACTGACCAGATCGACATCACTGGTGAGCTTACCTTAATTGTAATTTTTTCTATCTATAAAATATATATTCACTGATAAAATTGCATACAGATCTGATTAACGTCGTAACATTGTTTCACTAATACTGATCAGATCGACGTACTGGTGAACTTCTTCGATCATTTACTCCGCCCCGAAATAATCACAATTTTGATGCTCAATTGAAGCAATAGAGCAAATAATTTTTCCGACTAAAACAACAGTTCAAGGGATGTAAACGGATGCTTCTTGAACACACGCAGTAAGATCTCGCTCTCGTTATTTAAAATGAGAGTAAAAACGCTTGATTCTGTTATAAAATCGGTATTTAAAGGCCAAATGAAGATATCTACTTATAAACCAGTGCAATGACTTGAACGTAATGTGCTGTATCTAAATTTAATATCAGCAATAGGAGACAATAGGAGAGATTCATTGTTTATTCAACAGAAATTATGAATGAGTCAATTTTAACGCCTGAGAATACTTGCAACAGTGCGATTGCGAAACGTTTTGTCTGAAAGAAAATTAGGTTTCTCCTTTGTCATTCGTGTATTCTAGTGTTGGACTAGTGTGTATATTACCTGCGTGTTAGCATTTGAACTCTGCCGTATATATGTTGAACAAAAGGGAAATTACCTTATTAACAACCTAGATGTTATGTTCTGAAATGTCTTTGGTTGAACTCTGTAGCTTTCTTAAGGTGGTTTAAATATTAGTTTAAGATTTTAGATTTAAGGTCAAATCAAGCCAAAAGCATTAAGATGTAACGAAACCGTAGCACCAGCTCTTATACCTAAAATTCTTAGCCTAGCCAATGAGAGGCGACGTTTTATAAATCCGGCCAATGGTAGAGATCCTAAGTAAAACAGTTTGGAAAATAAAACCTTAAATGTTAAATCTTAAATAAGTGTCTAAACCGACCTTTATGTATTTTGAGATTTCACTCATTTCAAAGACTATTGTTGACTACGTATTTCACACCGCATCTATCTTCCATATTAGTTGTAAAGGGATGTTTTCTTATAATCTCAAAGTTCCATATATTCTGAGATTGATAACGTTTACACACATGACTTCATACGCATTCGCATACATACAACTTTCATGAATTGTATATAGATCAAAGTAAATTAAATGTTGGTTCTTATTTCCGTTCAGTTCGTTTCAGCTGCCACGAACAAGCAACAACGATACTTTAATGAAGGTGTGAAAAGAATACGCAAACAAAGGGAACTCGTGGTAATTAAAATTGAAAGGTTTTCACATGAATGCGTCAAATCACAATTAAAACATATAATTACTCTTTGATATTGAATAACCATACCTCTGTTTAAGACTGGCGCGGACTCAGTTTTACCCTTAAGGGATGAGTTTGCGTATTTAATGTAACCTGAGAGATATTTAGTTAGTATGATATTTTTTGCACGCATAGTTTTGTATAAAAAATGAATGACCTGATTACTTAAGTAATTAATTGGCTTACCATCATACTATTTCGTAAAAGCTAGAATTTACATATACAGCTGTTGGAGTAGTAAGCTAACATTATAATTAAGAAAAGTTAACGCTTCTCAACAAAAATATCAAACTAGTACAAGAAAAAGCGCAATCGAAAAAAGTAAAATATTTTTTAAAAAATTACATTATCAAGCCAAACATCGGGTGAGAAGTTTAAAAAATAAAAAAAACAAAAACGTAGTTATAACATGGTGTCAAGTGCAGTTTAAAAACCATTACAAACCTGTATAGCGTTACGTCACTAACGTGAAAATGACAGCCTCATATGAGTTGCCTATTATTTGCTCTGGCTCTCATTCAGGTTATTGAAAAACATCATGACGACACACACATTTTTCTACCAGTCTACACGATCAAATAAAGCTCTCTGCACCAAAATGCACCCTCCCAATCATAAGCAAGATATTGAAATTAATATTAATATTGAATATTAATATTGTTCTCTTTAGTACTCCAACTGCAGCTTCCAGCTACTTCTTCTCCAACTGCATGCATGGTTCCTACTTCCTAGTATCAAAAGACCGGAAACTACATCAAGAATGCAGGATGCTATTTATCCAGTCCGAAAGAAATTGAACAAATCACTGACAAATAACTCGACTTGAGAGTCAGCGTCACGTTTTGATATAGTGCAAGACATTAATATTTTCTTGCAATGAAAATCAGCGTCAAAAATTATTGCATTCTCCATTTTAGTTATCATGGCGGAGAAACTGCGTTCGTGTAAGGAAGCTCACCTTAAAATATATATCATTGTTTAATTATTTACTGTGCAATGAAAATAGTGAACAATTAAAATATTCTTTTTCAAGTGCGTATATTACCAATTCACTTGTTTTCCGTAGACGTATAGTGTGTATTCTTATAACAAATGAGGTTTTCATCTCAAACGGTCAGTAGTATAACTATATTAATTAACATTGTATGCTATTTCAGCAGTAGGCAAAGGTTAATTATTAGATTACTTTCAGATGATCAACAATTCTACTGGATAGTATAATATTGTCTGGCAGCATATTCATTAATTATGTTGTTTGCCTGTAGGGGATTTTTTAAAATAATACCTCAATCACGATTTATGTAGCTATTTTGGCCTCGAAAGTACCCTGATATTCTGATAAAGTAGTATGTGGGTAGATATTGGTTGGTTTGGTTTATTTTGAAATTTCCCCAGAGTAATAAAATGAACGTTGGCTGCTGTGGTTCAATTTTCAGGGTACCTGAATTCATAATTTATTTCACAGCTCCAAGATTTTCAGAAACATTTGAAACACTTCTGTACCAATTCACAAACGAACATTTACTTTTTTAAGCACATTGCTTGTTTTTTCTTATTTTATTTATTAAATAACAAATGCAAATTCAAGTTTATGTATTTTACTAAACATACACACGTGTCTTTTTGTTTTATTATAATATTCTACAATTGTACATACGCTGAAACTTATATGCTTATTTCTAAACTGACACGCCTACGGACATACGGCAGTGCCTTTGCGTCTGAGGAAGAAAGTGAAGCTCTCGAAAATTTACATGATTTGCACTTTTTATGTTTATGACCGCGGTACCTGTTCGTATGAACATTCTCCTGGCCCGGTCTAAGGCCCGGTTTTTCACTCGGTTAACTGGTCGTTAACGGGACCGTTAGCTGACGGTCCGTGATCTGTAACCCAATAAACCCTATGCAGATAAACTACCGTCAGCTAACGGCCCCGTTAATGACCGATTGTAAAACCAGGTCTAAGATTCAGCAAATAAGTTTAGCGTTTGCCAAGGGGTTGTTAATTTCATATAGCATTACTGCATTATATACATTAATTTCGTGCTAACAATGTTACATTGTCGTAGGTATTGCAAAGTGGCCACGACTAATGCGTAACTTGAACATCCAGTCAATTAGGTTAATTATATTATTCTATCAAAGGTGTGTTGTTATATTTAATCATCACTTAGTCCATTTGAGTTAATTTAACTTGTGCCATAGTTGACAGTTGACACATACTGTTAAGAAGCCCCCTTACGAACATTAGTCTCGGCAGTTGAATGTAAACTAAAATTATGATTATTGTTAAGTAATATGACATGTAGGTTATGTATCTTGATTGTGTCACGCTGGTTGTTGATATATGAGGACCATAATGCAGATAATACACTGTGAACGCTCGCTCTGGAATCACAGCTACTTTGAGTCGGAATCGAAAACTATAACTTCTCGTCTTTCAAAGTTATATATCGATAATAATAATAATATTAATCTTTGGTTGGTTGGTTATCGCTCACTCCTCGATGGTGTTCTGAGCCTTAGTCGGGCTTAGTCGCTTTAAATAAAAGTTTCCCACTGAAAATCAGTTATGTGACTGAGTGGGTAGATTCTAAATACGGATTTATTTTATTTTCATTTAAATGTCATTAATGCAGAATATGTTTTTCAAATACTACTTGTGTATCTACTTTAAATGAGCAAATAATTACTAATGTACTGAAGTATGACAGCTACTGTTCACTTAAAATCTGAACATGTAGTGACTATAGCAACTTGCTGATATGTTTATATGTTCATTGAACGGCGTTTTGTTTCAGGCTGAGTGAACGACCTATCAATTTTACAGATAATAATGTTAAGTTTCTTTTAATATAATGTCTGACATTTTGGGAATAAAGTCTACTACAGCAGAGACACCTGACAAATCAATATCAAAGTATCCAAAATGTCGTATATTACAAGATTTAATGGATTTTAAGGAAATAATACTTAAATAAGAGGTAAAAATACACAAATGAACAAAAGCACAAACAAAAATAAACGTGCCTTATGAAATAACTCGAACTCACATGTGACTGAAATCCAGAACACGCCCACATTTTAATCATTAAGTCAGCACTGTGTTTGTTCGTAGAACTCTTTTAAGAAGACGGCTGCGTCGCCTCAGGAGATTTCCACAACAGTGTTTTCATTAACAGTTAGTATTTGCTAGAGGCGCCCACACATGTTAACACTTGAAAACACGTCGTTTATTGTTCGTGTTAATATTTGTTCAGTGGGATGTATAGATGGATGGCAAGATCGCGTCTATCGACACATGAACCGGGGTGACAAAATGAATAGCGCGCGTCACTCAAAAGGTGGTAAGTCACATATACAACTGCTTGGAAGTTAACTAGAGCAGTGTACCCGCCATCTCAACACACACTCTAGGGTTAGTTAGCTTGACGGTTCCACGGGAAATAGTAAAACTTCACTTTTTGGTATACAGGCAGTAATCTTAGCTCTGTTATAGCCTATTGCGGCCTGGTTTTCGGAAATAGCAGTTTCGACGAAGTTCGCGGCATTATCCGAAAGCCAAGTTTATTATTAGTTCTGCTCTCAATTAATAGTGTTGGTTATTCTTAATTTGTATGCTTATTATAACATAATTATAAATTATTATAGAAGTAGTAGTAGTATTATAGTAGTAGCATTAGTGTGTATTATTAATTCAGGAGTTACAAATATTTCAGTTAATGTAATCACTGTGCCTTATTTTTTTTATCTCTTGTTTTCCTATTTATTCTTCGTGTACTCTATTTTTGGGAGATACATCCATTTGCATACATTGCACGCGAAAGGATGTATGTTCACACATGATTTGAAATATAAAAAAGGAATACAGTATTATATAAACAGGAAGATCACAGTCTTTTAACTTCGTATTTGTAAGCATAACAACTCCAAGTCAGGAATTGATTATGTAATATTGGTAGCTAGCATAGATAGCATAAACAATCCTGAAACCGTGAAAAGGTTTACTTGCATGGATGGTTCGTGTGGCGCTGTTTAGCATGAGAAAATATACGATTGCTATACCGATACCAATTACGATCACGATGCCGACAATTGTGATTGGGGCTTAAGAGAGTACTGTACTAGAACTGAACAGAGTGTAACCACACATGTATATGGAGCACAACGCGTATTGAAGAAATAAGCTTCATCGACCATGATGTTCGGAAGCTAATGTGTTTGTCATTCGGACGAGACACAGTTTCACGTGCATGTGAGTGTGCATGTGCATGTGCATGTGTATGTGGTACAGATACAGGCAGAAGCATCATGCATGCTCATAAATTATTGAAATTATCATTATTACCAACAGCTGTACTAGTCCCAACGTAATTAGTCTCATACGCTCATCAGATCCTTATCTAATACTTCTCTCATGCACGCTGCTTTAACGAAAATCAACAAATTACAGGCGTTCTCTCACACATTCGTGAAAGCAGTCTTCCTATTATAGTAAAGTGCAAAAATTGAGTTGAAAAAAAAAACGCCCGCTTTATTATGAATTTCCAGATAACCAATCAAAGGTTGTAAATTATCTCCTAATGGATCTTTTTAAAATAGATGGTAGAAATAGAGGAATAGAAAATGAATTTGGTATAATTGGACTCGGCTAATTCGTAAGCATGAGAATAATTACGCTCGGCAACTTTGTCTTTAAAATTATGATAAGAGACATGATTTTTCAAACGTTCATTGCACAATACATCAAACATTGATAAATGCGTTGACAAAATATTCACTATTTCAAGCCTGCCAACTTCAGTTCACTCGTTATTCCAGACGTCTATGCGAAGGTGTAAAGTAGGCCTACACGCGGCAGAATATCGTATGACACGCAGCAATTAAAGACGCACCGTCATAAAACTGAACTATGATGTAGAAATCGTTAAAAAACTCATATTACGTAAAACAATAGAAATAGGTCATTGTTGACGAGATACTGAGATATATGATAATGTTTTTAAAAAACTTCAAATAAAGTTTTTTTGTTACAGTGACGTTGCATTATAATCAGGACGTTATAAAATAATAAAATTGCTATAATAAAGACTCGAGGGTAAGCTTTATATTGAAGAGATAACGTGGTCGAGAAATTAAGTGTATTATGATTTCGCTGCCATGAGATTAAATATATTTGCTCTATACAAGACCCCATTAGTTAGCCCAAAGAGTCAATGACTCTGGGTATAATAGTAAAACTTTTCAAATCTTCTCAAATGATGGCCTTTACTAGTATTCATTAGCTTCTTTCAGCTGATAACATTTTTCCATTTTTAATACTTGCGTATTTCAAGAGTGTAATATATTACACATACCAAAGATATAATACTTCCTTCATGACTTTTACCGATTTTATTTGTGTTTTTGTTCGCATTTACTTGTAAAAAAAAGTAATCTTTAGTTCCAACGTTCTATCATTATTGCTTTATCTCGTATATATATATATATATATATATATATCACATATACGAACAACTTGAGATGTATTCTCTCGGTAATTGTAACATTGTTATACTACAATGTTTTATTTTCAGTTCCGTTTATTAGTTTAGTTTAGAGTGAAGATTCTGTTATATCTCAACAATTAACTCAATTAGTCCTCAGTGTGCCAAGGAAACCCGCAATATGAAAGCTACCATAGATAGCGTTATGGTCCAGGTCTTGCGTATTTCAAACAATGAATAACACGCTATTTTTAGTTATAAACTTGAAATGACCCGGCTCTAAAGTTAAGCACAATTAGGGAAGCCTAGACCAATCTATTTGGGAACTCGCGAACTAGCCCGTTGAGGTAGGTATTGATAAATAAGGGATATTGTTTCCATGGATCTATCTGTCAATAAGTGTAATAGGCTTGCTGAATGAACTGAAAAATAATTTGGTAGGTTGTACAATAAGTTCCTCTTTTTTTAAACAAATGTGATTTTCATTGGTGGATACTCTGACCCGGGATGTGTGTATTAGGGATGGGCAAGAATATCGATTTTGTCGATCGATATTCAATATTGGAAAATATTTACGTTATCAGTATTATTATTTTATTTCCAGTTGTAGGGAGCTGGTAGGATGACGGAAAGGGTAGAACGCAATATTAATTTAAGTATCGGAAGTATCGAAATTTGAGAATCATTGAGAATTACCTTTTGTAACCAGAATAACGTAGAGAACTTATGAATTTGATCCGTACAAAATCTCTCTTGCGAATATTTAAAGAAAATGCACATTGTTTAATGGAATTTGAAGTTTTTCTTAAATTAAAGTAACGAAATTTCTATTTTTATTTTTAATTTTTTCAATATTACCGATCGATAACGATAATTTTCTTTCGATTATCGATACCCATATTTAGAATGGATGTCCATTTCTAGTGTGTATATCTGCGAAGGTGCGAGGCATACCATTCATGCCTCGCCTGCATCGCATCGTGCATGACGGAACATGCCGCTATATATTGTTAATCAGACTTTTCATCGCGATAACGCAATCAAAGTGCTGTGATTGGTCACTGCCCAAGTCATGCCACACGGAAATACATAACCAACATTACCAACATACTCATCTCATCTCATAAGTAATCTAGGATTACTTTCTAAATCTTTGCTTTCTATGACGACAGGAGGGACAGGAGGACACCAAATAATTGAGACATACGGCATTTCACATTCAATTATGTTTTATTCTTTGTATGTGAATTTCGATATTTTCTATAACTATTACTAATGAATATAGGCCATAACTACATAACTATTGAAAGAGGTGTGTACATTTAGCGAGTGAATTTTGTGAGTTTAAATTCAACATTAACATTTGTAGGAATTATTTTATTTTCCAAGATAGGCCTAATCATTTTTAAACCAGAAGATGCAATCGCCGCCAAACACCGAAATTGGTATAAATTGGTGCATAACACCAGAAATTCACAAAAAACGGGACATTTTTTAAAAGCTATTTTTATTAATAATTTCTAATATGTCTAATATGTTTCAAATTATTCAATCCCAAATTTTGAAACCATCTTGAAGAAGCTCGAGTGTCTCAAACCACGCTAAATGAGAGTATACCCAAACATTTCACAGCTAATAAAGCCCGCATGTGCAGATCGTAAATTAATAACAAAGCACGTGAAAATGCAAAACATAGGCTATACGAATAAAACTGCCGAAATACGGCTTTACTCAATATGCACTCCAAATAAAACCATTTATACACATTTCTACCCTATCGACCAACTTTTACATATTTCGCTATCTAAAAAAAGATTCAATTGTTTTTAACTCAGCGGTACGGTACGGTATAGGCTACGGTACATCAACTACATCAACTATCTTCCACCAACCAGACATTTTTCATTGCGTTTGTCTTGCGTTTTTATCACAGATAATAATTAAAGTATCTGTTGTTTTACTCGCGTTGTAATCATACATACACTGACATCAATTTAATTTTAGACAAGAGGCAACAAAAAGATAATTCAACGAGATTATTGTGACGAATGAGTGCAAGGTAGCACGTGACTGACAAATGAAAGAAGAATCGCTGTATTGTTTTACAACTCAAGTTTCTTCGACTTTTGAAATTTATGAAGAAGCTATTTTAAAACGTTATTTCCAACCATTTCACATATTAGACGTCTGTAGCAGACATGGTGAGTACGGTATACGTACATTCATTTGTTGTGAGCTTCGTCGTTGGATAACGAACTGGGTCTTATTGTACACAGTTCATGGTAAAACAGTGAGTGGTCTTACACTCACGAGCTCTGAGTATTTATCTCGGGCCACATCTACGCTGTGAAAGCATTCGTAGACTCTCTCTGTGCTGGGTACTATTAACAGTACACACTATTTAATTGTGAGTAATTTTAAATTATTGTTTGCCAATAGTAACACTGCCTTTTCATGAAAAATAGTAGATAACTACTTTCGTTACGCTCACCGAAGGATATAATAATAATAAAATTAAAAACTATTGATTTTCCCATAAGCAACAAAAATTAACAACGTAAACTACACATATTGTACATGCGATGAAGATGCGTCAGAAAGACTGTGAAGAAAATAAAGGAGAACTATACGAAAACGAGGTATTCAAGCCTATGTAACGGAACACTATATGTATTGCGATGTATATTATTTACGATACTCTTTCACTATCATAGATAATTGTTTTACAATTTCGTTATTAATTGATGAAAACTATGTTAACTATACTTTGAGATTTTAACAACAAAACAAGCAGTATAGGAGGACTCTTAGGCGCACCTCGTAGTGAGAACATTGTGGTAATTCTGTATCTTCACTGCTGTGTAGATAGCAAATGTACCGATAGAGATGGCTTAGTTAGTAATACACGAGGCTCTAATTCGGGAGGTCGCCGGTTCGATACCCGCTACCGGCAATCCTCATTTAAGGTTTTCTAGTTTTTCTTCAGTTTCACTATAGATAGACAAATGCTGGGATTGCGTCATACTAACAGCCCTCGGGCACTACTTATCAACTATTCAAAATATACCTAGTTACGTTAGTAGTATATACCTAGTTAAGTGTTTGAAGGAGGGGGGGGGGGGGGGGGGGGGGGGGGAATGAATTGTCCCTGCCCTGAGACCGAACATTATTGTTATTATTATTATTATTATTATTATTATTATTATTATTATTATAATTATTACTATTATAATAATTATTATTATTATTATAATTATTATTATTATTATAATTATTATTATTATTATTATTATTATTATTATGATTATTAATTATTATGTAACACGTCATGTAAAATGTACCTTAATAATCCGCCTCGAGTACGTGATAAAATGTACGACTGTTCATCACAGTCCCTACATGCGTGGTGGGTGCATAAAACTAACACGAAAACAAGCTATCTGAGTAGTATTTCATTTGTATGCGGATCTCGTTGACAATTAGTACACTCGGAACACTTGATTCTATTAGCCTAATTTGAGCTCGTCGTAGTCGTAAGTCCAAAAGTAAGCGTATTATACTAGGTCAGTGTTCGACAAATTGATGTTGGCGTAATTCCAGTGTACAGTTGGCATTTATATACGCGAGTAATAAATGTTCTAAACAGTTTAATATTGTTTAAATGATAAAGTTTCGACTAAGCTGTAATTTTTCAAGACGCTTGTGGGATATTATGTATTAGATAGAAAGAAATAGTGATTTTGTATTGAGATGCTTATTATATGTATTAAGGTAATAACGTAAAAGCAATCTGTGGGTATTTCATGTTAATGGATAATTTGAATGCATTAAAAAGGAATCCGCTTAGTGACTGAAGAGCCGGCGTGAGAACTTAAGATTTTATGTTCGTATCTTTAAAACCTCTTTTTTTAAATCAAAAGTGTGTGAAGACACACGACAGATATTATCGCAGTCTACAGGTGACAAAAACACATATGCATAATTCACTATGTTTGGATTAAATATGATTGTATAATTCTTCCTACAATTTTGATTTCAAAAGTTGTTTTAAATTAACGAACAGCTAGAACTTTAAATTCCCACGATCTGCCGCCGCGGACTCTTATAAACCTGGCATCGTCACGTGTTCAAAACAAATAACGACCTTGAAACGGGTATAGTGTATGAATAAAAGCTATTACTTTGTTCCTGTATCGTGGTTTCCCAAAAAACTTAAAACGTTATTGCTCTCAAAACGAATTAAACGAATTAAATTGTAATACATAAATCTTGAAGTTTCAGTAGAACAAATAAACAAATACCCAACATATATTGTAATTTATTGTTCGTACATTGTACATGTATATGACGATTTAATTAAACGAAATGGTTTTTGTTCAGGTTAGGAGTTGTCTTTTAATCTAAAATTCGCTACCGGAGAACGATATAAAAAGATAATTACGAATCCGAGCTGGTAGGAGTCCAGGGACATATAACTTGTCTAGACTGTCTGAATGTGGGACTCTGTTTGAGGTAGAAGCGTTCCCGTGAGCAGCTATTCCGGAGCCTGGGAATTACACATCTGCCCAAGTTCACGTTTTGTGTTCCGCTAAGAACTTTTGACGGAATCACTCACAAGAAAACAATTAGAAACGTTTGTATCAGTTAGAGCGTCCTAGTCTAAACGAGGTGCTTAGTTGCTACAGTTGTTATTTATCGGGCCGAATAATAATATGTTTGCAATTAAGACGATTCTCAATTGAAGCCGACGACAAAGATGGAGCCAAGTATTGTTTGTTTCTAGTTGAAAAGTAAATGTTATTACAGGGATTATGCGTAGGACACCAATTCAAAAGTGGATTTTCATATTTAAAATTGTTTTCTAGTCGAAATCCGATACGTAATAAGACAAATATCAGTGTCAGATTAAAACAACGTGACAAAAAATAATCAACAACGTTTTTTAAAGCAAACGAATTTAATATATTATAAAATTATTGAAAATATTAAATCACAAAAGAGTTTTGAATGACCGTGTCGGCCTATGTGATCTTCACCACTAAAAATAACTTGTACAAAGTAAAGGACATTAAAATAATTGCGTCTTTGTTTTGCATTCGGAATATTTCGCCTTGCCAACATATAACTGGCGTTGAAATATTGTGGTCATTACGATGTAATTAATTCTTTACTGAATAAACACTATTCTCTCCGAATGGCAAGCTACAATACAAGCCACTTCGAGCAATCCGTCAGCGCAGGTAACTAGCTAACTAGCTCAACGAGGCTCATCTCGACACTCTTACAAGTCGGGGCGCAAAAGAGGACAATATTTTATTTTTAGCCCTCTTTTTTGGTCCTCTTTGGACCGATAAAGTTTGTCATTTGCTCGTAAGTGTTTTGCATTTTTTTTTTTTTTAGACAACTGTGATGTTTTATGTTTTTTGTCAGACTACCACTTTAAACCTTCCCTTCATAGATCCGCTGCTACGTTCATGTATATCTGGATTAAGTACGCGTTTTCGTTGTGACTAACTAGATACCTACAAGTATTTTGGTTTAGTGGATTACTTTATGGATTTCTTGTCCAACGTGCCCTCGATTTTCTTGCGAAGTAGTGCGGCGACGTTGTGTTGGTCGTCTCTTCGAGTATCCTATTGTACCAAAATGACGCTGGGGAAGGTATAAAGGTCCAGCATCAAAATATCGTTAAGTTTAATAATTAATTTACTTAAAATAGCAGCTGTGCTCAATGTGACAAGGGGTGCAGGCAACATCACTGATTATTTGAGAGTATTAACTCCACTCTGCACTAAGACCTAAATCCAGATATTATGCATCCTATAGTTAGCAGGGGTTCGTTTTAGTATTTTATTTATGAATCAGTGTTATTTTCCATAACAAGAAACAAGAAACACGTTAATTCTCAATGATTGGTGTCCCATATCTAGACGATATGTGTATATCCTGGCCTAAGCATATTCTACACACACATATTTATATAGACATTGAGGCTCACACGAGACTAGCTCGGCAGGTTACGAGCTCAGTTCCGGCCACCGTCAATCTTGATTCTTGACTGGGGTATTCTTCAGCATAACTGGGAACTGTGAACTCCGATGCAATAGTGTATTATTGGATTGTTTTCTCTCTACAGCAGTAGGAAATTACCTCTTAACTATGTATAAAAGCGTAATGCGCCTCACGCACCTCTATACAATTAGTATATAATGATCACAGTTATAACAAAACCCAGCTGTATCGATAGTATAATGAAAATACAACAATTGATAGATTTTAGTTCCAGACAAGTTTTATTTCAATTGCCATCTATTTATATTATATTCATCGAATTCCCATTTTCACAAAGTTTGATCCAGCGTTAAAACTCGTATTGTATAAGTATGTGGTAAGACTGTATCAAGAGTATTTAATAAATGAGGCGATTAAATTATTAACTGGGAGTTTTTGATATTTTAGAAATACTTGCACCATGCATAAGGGCATAAGGGATCATATTTATGAAACGACCATACGGAAAGCGGAGCGGGTAATTAAGCTATCAAATTTTAGACTAAATACTGCTCAAACTGAGAAGGTACGAGTTGTTTATTGAAAGCTTTGTGAGAAATAAGAATAACAGGAAATCATCTGGTCTATATCTACAACGGTATAGTTTCAAGTCCCGTTCCATTCGCATCTCTTTAGGCCTCTATGCCTAAACTTGTCAATAACAATAATGACACTTGACATCTCGCATTCCCCTTCTATCTCTTGTTTGGTACTCCCAGCAATACGGCAACGTTTGATAACCCGCATATGACATAAACATCCGTCATTAACAACATTCAATTAACAGTAATAGCCCGCAAGCCAGCCCATACGAGATTAACGCAAGCACAGATAACTAATTAAAGTTATCTGTGACGCAAGGATTGCTTTGGGTTCCAAACGGATGCAATACAATATTGCAACAAACGATCACTCAACATGCGTTGGCATATTTCTGCTTGTCACGCTTTGTATATTCTTTATCGCACGTTGGAAAAAGCCGCTTTATCTTCTCATAATTATGCTTTCTAATGGATTTGCATGAAATAATTCGTCCCCTTAAACGTAAAGGATTAGAAAGACTTTATTGTAGCTATTTGTCATGTTTTTAATCTAACCGGGGTTCATAAAATATAATATTATGAATATTTGTACTCAGCAAAGTAAGCAAAATATTAACTATTTGCAATATTACAAGGCATTAAAAACATTTATGAACAATAAAATTTGCCTAACAATACTAACAAGAAAAAATTAAATGAAATAAATTTACAGAAAAGTTAATTAATATATTTCAAGAAATGAAGGAATGAAACTAAATGAAAATAAATCACATTAAAAAAGGGCATTTCATGATGTATTTCCCGCAGATCATCGGCTAGACCAGTAAGGGGGTATATTCTCCGTCAGTTGGCCTTTTAGGTCTAGTCCCACCTTTGGCTCCCGTTCCTCTGCGCGACTGAGGAAGGAACAACATTGCTCTCGGGATAAGCTACCTTTCAAAACTTCTGATTCGTGGTTGCCATGGTGAACACTAGTTATCCCAAAACACTGTATCAACGCCATAATAAAACAATACAATTACTAAGGACCTAAGGACGGTAGAGTCTCATAGTCGTGGGACTATTCAAACGCGTAGATATTCGTATTCACATTGAAAAGTTTCAATGCGTCGTTTATGTGCTTCGTTCCTTCTCAGAAATAATTCACAATGATCCGTCGGAACGCAGTCTGCAGACCAAGCATGGTTCTTGAGAATCACGGTATTCTAGTTTGCCGCTTACTTACACAACGAGAACGTTTTCACTATTGTGTTAAACCAACCCATACATCTGCTACCTCGCAAAGTAGTCTCAATCCCCAAGGAGTTGTATATTTCCACCGCGAGCTCGCAAAGCTTTATCTCTCCGGCAAACGACTCGGCAAACGAAGTCAACGCAGGTACCGACGGTGTTGCTCCGGACACAGCCGAAGTCAACGCAGGTACCGACGGTGTTGCTCCGGACACAGCCGAAGTCAACGCAGGTGTCGACGGTGTTGCTCCGGACACAGCCGAAGTCAACGCAGGTGTCGACGGTGTTGCTCCGGACACAGCCGAAGTCAACGCAGGTACCGACGGTGTTGCTCCGGACACAGCCGAAGTCAACGCAGGTACCGACGATGTTGCTCCGGACACAGCCGAAGTCAACGCAGGTACCGACGGTGTTGCTCCGGACACAGCCGAAGTCAACGCAGGTGTCGACGGTGTTGCTCCGGACACAGCCGAAGTCAACGCAGGTGTCGACGGTGTTGCTCCGGACACAGCCGAAGTCAACGCAGGTGTCGACGATGTTGCTCCGGACACAGCCGAAGTCAACGCAGGTGTCGACGGTGTTGCTCCGGACATAGCCGAAGTCAACGCAGGTACCGACGGTGTTGCTCCGGACACAGCCGAAGTCAACGCAGGTACCGACGGTGTTGCTCCGGACACAGCCGAAGTCAACGCAGGTACCGACGGTGTTGCTCCGGACACAGCCGAAGTCAACGCAGGTACCGACGATGTTGCTCCGGACACAGCCGAAGTCAACGCAGGTGTCGACGGTGTTGCTCCGGACACAGCCGAAGTCAACGCAGGTACCGACGGTGTTGCTCCGGACAAAGCCGAAGTCAACGCAGGTACCGACGGTGTTGCTCCGGACACAGCCGAAGTCAACGCAGGTACCGACGGTGTTGCTCCGGACACAGCCGAAGTCAACGCAGGTGTCGACGGTGTTGCTCCGGACACAGCCGAAGTCAACGCAGGTGTCGACGGTGTTGCTCCGGACACAGCCGAAGTCAACGCAGGTACCGACGGTGTTGCTCCGGACATAGCCGAAGTCAACGCAGGTACAGACGACGTGTTGCTCCGGACACAGCCGAAGTCAACGCAGGTACCGACGGTGTTGCTCCGGACATAGCCGAAGTCAACGCAGGTACCGACGGTGTTGCTCCGGACACAGCCGAAGTCAACGCAGGTACCGACGGTGTTGCTCCGGACACAGCCGAAGTCAACGCAGGTACCGACGGTGTTGCTCCGGACATAGCCGAAGTCAACGCAGGTACCGACGGTGTTGCTCCGGACACAGCCGAAGTCAACGCAGGTACCGACGGTGTTGCTCTGGACACAGCCGAAGTCAACGCAGGTTTTGGGTGCGTGGGCCAATCTTATAAACCATCGACCATCGAGTTAGATTTGTCATTTTTTTCAATAAATCCATAAAATGAGAATTGTGGAGTGTGAACCTTAAATGTAACGCAATATTAATAAGTTAAACATACAACGTTTGGCCAACACACACCCATGGTATTACGTTTTACATTCAAGTTACGGAATCCTTTTGTTAACTATCAAGATGCAAGTGTGACGGTTCATATAGCCTACATTTAATTTTGCTTTAACACACACCTTTGTTTATGTGACGAAGTTGGGAAATAATGAAATCTTAAACTGTTTTTTGTATACGAATATTTTCGTCCACCGGTATAAATGAAGTATTTGTACCGGTTCACAAAACTGTTGATGATTTCGGTTTTTTCCCAATTATCATCACATACACAAAGGTGGGTTAGAGAAATCAAAATTGAAAGTATGAACGGTCACACTTTCATCTTGCTAGTTAACAAAAGGATTCCGTAATGTGAATGTTAAACGTAGTACCCGTGCGTAGTACCAAGGGTTGAAAAGTTGACCAAAATTTGTAATTAGGTTCAAATTTCACGTCTCATTTTACAGATCTTGTAAGCGAGAAAATTAGCTGGAACAGCCTTAAATCATAGCAATGTCTCGAGTAATCTCGATTGATTGAATCTTAATGCGCGATTGTGGCAAATCGCGGTACTTTTGTACGACAACAGAGCACACTAGTACGAACCACGAGGTGCGCAAGACAACGCACACTTACTGGAAACGTCGCAATATACTTGTGTGGTCTATTTGGAGCCGTCCGCGATGTAGGACATCATTTATTTCAACGAGACAACGCCAAAGTTGGTTGGAAACCAACGTATATATTATTATATCTACTAAATTAATTGTAAATTTCTGAGGGGTAGCCGATATATCTTTAAAGTGTAATTTTTTTTACGTGCATTTTTGTGGCGCATTGTCTGTGTTAACTAATTTTACGGTTCAAGCCACATCTATATGAGCAAAATAAATCTTATTTTTTACTTCATAATACAATATAAGGTAACTAGTTTCTGGGGTTTTATCACACGAGTTATTCCAGTATTCATAGAGTGGTTTCAATGTGATATCACACATTAGCCTCGTGAACTCTTCGTCGGGATGAGTAACATTAAATTATACTTCGTCTACTTCATCAATTATTTCTTGCATTTCAGCATGGCAATTGCCATAAATAATTTGGAAATAATGTGATGGCTTGTTTAAAATTAGGACACGTTAATATGTATGACATTCAAATGACTATGTAATCAGACACTCGATGAAGGAGCACAAACCAGCTTGACCCCTATTTCAACATAACTCAGGCATAGCTCTGGCTCCCCACCTGCACAATATACAGAGTTACATCTTTTCGTTTTGCTGCGAATAATGTCGTGTACCAACAGATTCACTGAGAACTTATAGTAATAATTGTTAGTGGGGTTGTCAATTAAAGCTAAATAAACGATTTTATATAATATTAATGACCTCTCAGCCTTAAAATTGTATGAATTTCCTTAGTTTGAAATAGGTATACTGAGCCACATAAGGGTTCTAAACAGATCAAGAGATCTGACTTTGAATGGAACTACCAATGCTAACGTATTAGAAACGAACAGACAAGGAATAATTGCCACCTTTCCTACAAAGTAATTGCATTTCTAGCGTCAGGTTTTTAAGTAGATTTCATCAGACATTTCAATTTACATTTATGAGATAACTTTTCTAAACACTGGCACGTACCTACTATATGGTAGACATGATGTGTGAGTGTGAGCATAAACAACACTTGGCGTTTATCATAATAAAAAGTAAAACATTTTATTTTTGACAGGTGTTTCAGACGTGTACAAGGGTACAAAGGTATAAGCTCTGGATAGAACAAACAGATCTGTTCAGAAGGGGATTTTACTTACAATGTTTACAAATACCGTAACACATTTATGTTTTTTTTTTTTTACAGAAGACAATGGCGAAGCGTATAAATGAAAATGTTTGTATTATGTACAATTTTTGGTTTATTTGTGACTTGCAAGTTAATATCTATAATCACATTTTTAAGAGTAATATTCATGTAAATAAGTTAACTTCTAATTAAATTAAAAAATTAAATAACAACACCGTCTCCTTCAACTAATTTTTAAATAAATAAACAATGGTATGGTATGGTATGGTATAGAGAAGTAAAAAATGTACGCAACAAAAAAATAATATGCTGACTCCAAGTTGTTATTTAACAACCACATAGAAACAAAAGGAACAATTTGTTTCGATGTACCTTTAAGCCAAACATTTACCATGCTGTGAGGTACAGTATTTGCTTTTGCTTACTAAACATACTTATATCAAATCAAACTATAAACGCGACCAACAAAATTTGTAATATTTAAGGGAACTCGATCTCAGTAAATACTGGTACATGTCAAAACAAGATCAATTAACTAAACCTGAATATCAAGATTAAGATGATATATGTAAGTTTATGTATTTACGAATACAAGGATAATAAATATTCTATTTAATGACAATAGACCAGTGAAATGTTCAATTCAAATTATCATTTTAACTCAAAGATCGGATAGTTTATTTTATTTAAACAATACAATTTGAATGGTATGTTTTTATTTTTATATGTATTAAACCGCAAGTTTAGGTTATGAGCTTATAGAAATTGTCAAAGCCAACGTAAAACTTACTTTGCACGTTTGTTTCACTTCTAAGAATATAATATAACGGAACATTTTACGATGCACTCATTTCTATGTTACTCTTGTAATTCCTGGCATTTGCACGGGGGATGTATACAAGTAATCTCGTAGGTAGTCATAAAACAGTCATAATACGAACAAAATCTAACGGGTTTTATTGCTTCTAATATTTTTTCAAACATACTTCATTATTGAGAACAACATATATGGCCTTGGCATACGCGTGTGTATCATTCAATTCCGTAAACCCTCCATGTATCTGATAGCGCTATTTCAATTAATGTTTATCTAACTCTATATGATGTCGTCAGAAGTTATGTCTTCCTCATAATATACATTTTATCAGACGGCCGTGTTAAGTTTACTAAGCTGGATGCGATTATGGCGGCGATATTTAGGTAGTCTCTCGTTCTACTAATGTGATCCACATCCCAAAGGACGGTTCTTCAAACGTTATAACACAGTCTAGCATGAATGAAGTTTAATGGATGACTACATAGATGTAGTCATGCATTATTTTACATTCATTTAGTTGTGCATATAAGTAGACAAAATTAATTTCGGCGACTGAAACTTGATTCCAGATTATAGAACAATAATTCAGTCTCTTTATCCCTTCCGTTTGTATTTTGTTGTTATGTATGCGACATTGTTAAATTTCATTTCACATTTATTCTAATATTAAAAACATTTATTTCAACCGTCTTAAGAATAACTAATCTCTCTATCCAACTGACCGAATCTACATGAAGACACCGAGTATACAGAACGAGATCTAGTATAGACCATACAGTTTTTAAAAGCGACGCCATGCTGTGCAATTAAACACCATTTGTCCTGTGCGAGTGCAAATTGATTAGGCAACAATTTGGAAAGGTAAATACACATAATTCATTGATGTACTATTACATTGGCATTTAGATTTTCTGTAAACCTCTAAAAAGGGGTTTTTGTGTTTGATTTATGAAAAAGTAAATGCAATGAACATACATTCGCATTTTATAACTTGTTTTATACTCAGTAAACATCACGTATACGTCAGTCATAACTCATAACACAGACTGCAATCAACTTCACTTGTCATTGTTTGCGTTTCATTTACATATGAATATAAACTTTAATGATACCCCATTTGGATATTATTTTATTTATTTTTGGCATTGTTTCCCCATCTCCTAAACCCAAAATACAAGCTACCTCAATAATGATAATAATACTTACCTGGCACAAAGAAGTAAAGAATCTTATAGATATTTGTGTGCACTTTTATTTGGCTGTAAAGTGTCTACACAACCAGTAATACATCCGTACACATCAAAGTGTTGGCAGCAGCGAATATCACTGCTAAACGCACTGAATGATCTGTGCTGTACTCAGCACGTGCAGAAATTACCCCCATATAGGCAAATAATAAATCAACCCTTATACTATACCGTATAGAGGCAACAAAATACAGATCATCATCACTATCTCACCATCATCAATAGGACATATCGCTCTGCATTTGTTGGCCATCACTTTACACTTAACACTTTACACTTTACACTCTAAATCTTCAGTCTTCTATAAGTCTATTCCTACGCCATCCATTGAAAGTTGGAACGTTCCCTCATATACGAATTCGGTTGAACTACTACCGCCGAGGACTCGTACACCCCCTTTCCTTCCCCCAAACCTTTTAAACTAAGTTTGAGTTCTCTGGCCAATGCTACAATCTCACTCCTTCAGTAAGAGCTCGGTATGAAAACATAGAACAATGCAACCTTCCTAAGATCTGAAGATGCTCTTTACAATAATATAGTGTGTAATAATTTATTTGCAAATGAAAAATGACAATCTTTAATCGCAAAATATATTGGTAGTCTAATAATTGATGACCATCCAGTAAATTATATTAAATTGATCAGGACAGACCTGAATACAAAATACTGGTAGATGAGGGGATAATGTAGAGCTGTTTCTACCAATTACCGATTGATAACATAAGAAAAGAGACATAACTCTGTGTCCACTTATTGTATCTTGGAGAATTCTTTATTTGTGTCCACTATTTGTAAACATCACTGTCGTTTTATTTTAGTTATTTACTAAATAATTATAAGGGAGTGTCATCTCAATAACATTAATCAAGGCCTTTCATTTGTATTATAGCAGCTTGGATTTTGCATTATTTTTTCTTTGAAAGCAAACGCAATAGTAGTTTGACTATAGGTTGACAGACTGTTGTATGATTTTGTGTCAAGTCGTTAAATTTCTCACAGAGTGTCACCATACCAAAAACGTTATTTTCGAAAATGAATTACCACTTCATTATAAAATCACATATTTTTTATCAGGAGCACAGTTTTTCAGTCAGCATAATTCGTCTTGCTGCATAATAATCACATGACATTATTATCACTCAAAAAGACGTTGACGAAAAATACCACATATTTAGATTCAATCAATAAACGATAATATACTAATAATTTGTTATTTACAATAAACTCAACTATATTGAAACAACATTCAATAGATTTCAACTCAATTTCTAGTTGAATTTTGGACGTCCATTCACAAACCAATCTAAAAATACCAACTATCATAAAATGAAAATTAATTAGAGAATTAATCCTAGCATTGCGTTTGTGTTGAGTGTTGCCAAACAGTATTCCTTGTATCAATATAGGTCAATGCAATACACAATGCTATTAACAAAGTGGCACCATAACATAAACAGACGATATCGATGTGGCATGAATGTTAATTGAATGTACTCAGTTCCTTTCATGGACAGACGTGACAGTTGGTCAAATAACAATGTATCATGAGAGAAAGCCTGCCTCGGTTGAATACATCCAACTGGTAAAGACATAATATATTTTCATAGTTAGTACAAAGTATAGGTGTTACTCCCCGTAGAGATTGAAAACCATCCGAATAATTAAATCGTGAAATGGGCTAGAACTGAGTAAGGTAAGGATAGACTCATACAGGATGAGAGCTTGGTGACGTCAGGAAAGGGACGTGAGGCGAGGGTGCTTGCGCGAAGAAAACAATGACAATAATGAAACAAGCCAATGGCACAATTTCTTTGGAATGAAATTAACTGATGGGCTGGAATGAGAAGGTTCGTTATGTGATAGTATTCAATTTTATGAAGAATGATCTTCCAAAAGGCCCGAAACCTATTTTATTAGACGCGGCGGTACCCGACAATCAAATGTTTTTCTCAACAGATATTATAGATAGATTAATTCGTGAATTAAGTTTTAAATGGTTAAACATATCTATCTTGACTAAAACATTCACATGGAAAATATTTATAGAGAAACGCTCTCGTGGGTAGATTTGGTGTGCCCACCCGGCAAGTGGGAGATCTGGGTTCGATTCCCAGTCGAGATTGGGTTTTTTTACGTTTTCTATTATTATGGTTTAAAATAATTCTAGGTTATGATGGGTAGTAAGTAAGTAAGTAAGTAAGTAAGTAAGTAAGTAAGTAAGTAAGTAAGTAAGTAAGTAAGTAAGTAAGTAAGTAAGTAAGTAAGTAAGTAAGTAAGTAAGTAAGTAAGTAAGTAAGTAAGTAAGTAAGTAAGTAAGTAAGTAAGTAAGTAAGTAAGTAAGTAAGTAAGTAAGTAAGTAAGTAAGTAAGTAAGTAAGTAAGTAAGTAAGTAAGTAAGTAAGTAAGTAAGTAACCATGTGAACGACATAATCAGCTTATAACTGTCTCGTGTTATTTGATATACAGTTCCATAATATCATTGAATGTACAAATTAATTATGCTGTGGGGGATTAATGCGTCTATAGGTCTGTTCGTTGGACCTACTCTAACTTACTCCCTGG